>JAJEJO010005106.1:324670-387702 GCA_020662805.1 Glaucomys volans | reverse complement strand
CCCAAATCATCATCATGTCAGCTTAGTCCTGACTTCCTAACAAGGCTTCTCAAGTGCAAGAAATAAAATCAGGAATCAACAAATGGGATAGAATCAAACTAAATATCTTCTTAGCAAAGGAAACAATAACGTGAAGAGAGAGTGTACAGAGTGGGAGAAAATCTTTACCATGTGCACATCAGATAGAGCACTAATCTAGGATATATATAAAGAATTCAAAAAAACTTAACAGCAATAAAACAAATAGCCCAATAAATAAATGGGCCAAGGAACTGAGCAGACACTTCACAGAAGCAGCTATACAATAGATAATAAATAAATGAAAAAATACTCAACATCTCTAGCAATTATAGAAATGCAAATCAAAACTACTCTATGATATCATCTCACTCCAGTCAGAATGTCAATGATCAAGAATACAACCAACAATAAGTGTTGATGAGGATGTGGGCAAAAAGGTTCACTCATACATTGCTGGTGGGATTCAAAATTGGTGTAACCACCCTGGAAAACAGTATGGAGCTCCCTTAGAAAACTTGGAATGGAACCACTATTTGACCCAGCTATCCCACTCCTCTGTCTACACCCAAAAATCTTAAACTCTACATATTACAGTGATACTGACACATAAATATTTATAGGATTTCAATTCACAATAGTTAAGCTATGGAACCAATTTAGATGCCCTTCAATAGCTGAATGGATAAAGAAACTATGATGTATATATTCAATGGAATATTAAGCTTAAAGGAGAACAAAATTATGGCATTAACAAGAAAATGGATGGAGTTGGAGAATATCATGGCAAGCAAAATAAGCCAATCCCCAAAAAACAAAGGCCAAATATTTTCTCTGATATGTGGACGCTGATCAATAATGGGGGGAATGAATGGAGGAACTTTGTACAGAGGGGACTGAGAAGCAGAAAGGGGACAGAGGAGTGGGAAAGATGGGGAATGACATTGACATCATTACTCTCAGTACTCTAGGTACTTGTATGATCACATGAATGGTATGAGTTTACATCAAGTACAACCAGAGAAATAAATAGTTGTGCTCCATTAATATATGCTGAATAAAAACACATTCTGTTGTCATTTATAACTAATTAGCACAGATTAAAAAGGCTGCCTCAGTGGTTAAGCGCCCCTGGGTTTAACCACTACTACAAAAAAAAGGATAAAAATGCTCAAAATATGTCATGATACAAGTTCATGCACCTTTAATTCATGGGGTTTTATATTCTGAATGTGCATGTTGGAGAGGTATTCATATGAAAGAAATGAGACCAGATAGTCATTTTTATGATAATATTAACATAATGCTTCCAGCTGTTTTATGAAGATTTGTCTGACTTTTTAAAAGTAATATATTTCAGTGTAAAACCATTGGAATATGCAGTTACAGAACAAAATATTGTCATATAAATCTAAAACTTCAATGATAATGACTCAAGTCAACATTTTGTGTATATATATCTCCAGGATCAATCTCTCAAACTAGTCTCTCTACCTACACACAGAACACATGGAAAAAAATGCCATGGAATTCATTTTTAAAATATGGGGATTATGTTTTAAAAATAATTTTATACCCAATAGACTGCTGTCCTTTAATCATTTGACCTGTGACTAGTATAAGTTTTCACCAAGTAAATTCTCTTACATAAAAACCTTACTAAGCAATGTCAAATTTATTAAATATTTTATAGAGAAGCCAGAAAAGGGAGTTTATATCATATCTTTAAACCTCCTGTCTTCCCCACTTTAACCCCAATGAACATATATATAGAGAAACAACTTAAACGTTATTAAGACAATTTTGTTCTTCAAAGTCTCATCTTGGTCAAGCTTAGAACAGGCATATACATTTTTTGTTACTGTATTTCCTTACTAGTTTGGTTCTTTCATTTCAGGCTTTTTCCCAGCATAACTTTACCTGCTGTCCCTTATGCTCTGCAAGATAATTCACTTCATTCTCATTTGCTAGCCCAATTTCTATAAAACTTTCCATAAAGGTGCTCAGCCAAGCCTAAGTCCTCCAGTAAACAGTACTCAACATTTTCCTAAAGGCAACATAATTTAGCAATAGCATTCATCTTTCATTCTGCACTTTTACTTAGAACTTTAGCATTTCCACTCATTCTTAAATTGTTTTGACCACACTATCACAAATTCCTAAATATAATCCCAACCTTGGATGTACCTTAATTCATTTAACCAAATTCTTTCTTTGTTTTGATTTTTCACTTTTGTTTCTTTTTTAAAATTAATTAATGTTTTACAGACTTCATTTTGATTAATTTTACACATATGGGTTGCAAATTTCAATTTCTATGGTTGTGCATGATATACATTCATATCATTCTTGTTAAACATACATGTACATAGGGTAATGATGTCTGTCTCATCCCACCATTTTTCAGACCTCTGTCCCATCCCCTCTCATTTCCCTCTACGTAATCTAAAGTTCCTGCATTCTTCTCTCACCCCCCACTCCCCCAACCAGATTCTATATCATCAGGTACTTATCAGGGAAAACATTTGGCCTTCATTTTGGGGGGATTGGCTTATTTCACTTAGCATGATAATCTCCAATCCCATCCATTTATCTGCAAATGCTGTAAAATTATTTTTCTTTATGGCTGAGTAGTATTCCACTGTGTACATATACCATGGATTCTTTATCCATTAATCTGTTGAAGGGCATCTAAGTTGGTTCCCAAATTCTTATAGTTGGTCATTCGGTAATAAATTATTTATTTACAAAATATGTTGCACTGGAAATACTTCAGATAAATCTTAGAGAATATTTATGATTCTTTGCTTAATTGAATGTCTGGGTTACAGAACCATTAAAAGCTTTCACTATTCTTTCCCAGAAAATTTCTGATAATTTCTTCATTACCATTAGTAGTATATTTGAGTAGCTATTTTTCTATAGAGTTACTAAGTACTGTTATTTAAAATATCTTGATAATTGGGTAGGTTAAAATATCTTTTTATTTTCATTTGTGCTTGCAAGATTAAAAACAACTTTATATTTTTCCATCTACTGGTTCATCAAATATTGTGTCTTCGCCATATTAGTCTTGCTCTTGCTGTACAAGATACAGAAATAGGCATGAAAATATCCATGCTCCATGCTTATTTATTTCTTTTAAAAATATCTATTCCTAAACTTTGATATGTTGGAATTTATCTGTGTTGTTGCTGATTTGTAAGAGTTCTATTGATAAGGGATATCAAACCATTTTATGCCATAAAAGTTGCAAGCATTTGCTTGACTTTGTAGTTTGATTTTTATTATGACAGACATTGTTATTGCATATTTTGCTATCTATTTAATCAAATTCATTGGTCTTCTTACTTTTTTATGCTTAGTAGAAAATATAAATAGATATTTATATTTCAGATCAAGGAATGATTTGTTCATCTTTCTCCCATTTTTAATTTCCATCTACTGAGATTCCAATTTTTATTTTAAATATTTTTACTTATAGTTTTAAAAATATTAGTTTGTAGTGTGAATTGATTTTTAAGGTTCATCTCAAAATTACCAATTCTACTCCCATTTTTGTGATGCAACCCCAATTTAATTTATATTTGTTCCTCTGTTCATTGTACCATTCTTCTGTGGACTGAGAAAAGAAATTGAGAATTGATCTTAGAAAATCTTGTGATTTAGGGATATAAACGATAATAAGAAGGTAAGCAACTTAGGATATTAACCTAAGAGACCCAACAAAAATAATGAAATAGTGGAAAAATACATTCTAGAGCTGATGCAATATTGAAATTTTCAAATTGAGTCTCTAGCATGGTATTCAGAATGAGCAAAAAAGTTCCGTTTAGGAATCTCTTAATAAAATCTTATAATACTAAGAATAAAAATAAGATTTGAAAAGTTTCTGGAGTTTAAAATAAATAGATATGTTAATTTCCAAAGGAATGTAAGCCAGAGCAGTCATAGATATCTATTCAGCAATTCTAGCAGCTAGAAGGATATGCAGTGCAGTAGTCTCCACTTATTCATGGTTTCATGTTCCATGGTTTCTGGTATTCATACTCAACTATAATCTGAAAATGTTACATGGAAAATTCCAGAAAGAGTCAATGTTTTTAGTGACTTTTATTATTGTATGGTGTAAAGCATGCTCTATTTTGTAGTTAGTTACTGCTAATTTCTTACTCTGCCTAAGTTATACTTTATTATAGATGTATAGATGTTCCTATATAGAGAGGAAAAAAACCCCACACTATATAAAGAGTTAAGCTGTTTTGGGGTTTTAGGCATACACTGAGAATGTATCCCATATAGATAATAGAGTAACTACTGCAGTGTCTTCAAATTTGTGAGGGAAAATAATACTTTTCCTTATTCAGTGAATGAAGAATCAAAAAGATAGAGTTAAAGGTAATTTATCAAGATATAGGAAAACTATAAAACTGTAAAGAGCAATCAGGATTTGGAAATAGCAATATGAGTAGTAATTAGAAAAATAGTGGATATTTTTCCTGGAGGAGGCAAAAGGAGGGTATGTATGCTTCAAATATTTAAAAAACTAATATTTGATGAAAAGATTTTTTTCTTATATGGACATTTATCTCTTACACCTGAAAGCACCATTCTTTTCCTGAGACATCATTTTCCTTGACCCAGTGTGGCTAGCTGTGTAGTGAACTGAACCAAAATATTTTAAGAGGATTCCACATTTTTGCAATGATTCCTAAGAACAAAATTTAGAATGTAAATTTAAAACACCAACTTTTGTAGGATTCTCAGAATTTTAACACTGAAAGTCCCACTCAGTCTTGGGAAAACCTAGGTGGTTATCCTGTGATTGCTGGACTCTAAATAAAAGACTCCCTTATTCACTTATCAGAGAGATAATTTGGCCTTTGGATTTTGGGGATTGGCTAATCTCACTTACCATGACAGTCTCCAACATCATCCATTTTCCTGCAAATGCCATAATTTTATTCTTCTTTATGGCTGAGTAATATTCCATTGTGTATATATACCACAGATTCTTTATCCATTCATCTATTGAAGGGCATCTAGGTTGGTTCCACAATCTAGCTACTGTGAATTGGGCAGCTATGAACATTGATATGGCTGCATCACTGTAGTAATCTGATTTTAAGTCCTTTGGGTATAGGTCAAGGAGTAGGATAGCTGATTCAAATGGTGGATCCATTCCAAGTTTTCTATGGAATCTCCACACTGCTTTCCAGAGTAGCTGCACCAACTTGCACCCCCACCAGCAACTTATGAGTGTACCCTTTTCCCCACATCCTCACCAACACCTGTTGTTGCCTGTATCATTAATAAAAGACACTCTAATTGGGATACAATGACTCCCAAAGTGCAAGAAATAAAAACAGGAACCAATGATTGGGATAGAGTCAAACTAAAAAGCTTTTTCTCACATTCCTGAAACAATCAGGAATGTGAAGAGAGAGCCTTCAGAGTGGGAGCCTTCAGAGTGGGAGAAAATCTTTGCCACACACACTTCAGATAGAGCACTAATCTCCAGAATCTACAAAGCACTCAAAAATCTTTACACCAAGAACACTAATAACCCAGTCAATAAATGGGCCAAAGAAATGAACAGGCAATTTACAGAGGAAGATCTTCAAGCACTCAACAGAATTATGGACAAATGTTCAAAATCCCCAGTTATAAGAGTTTTTTAGTTTGACTCTATCCCAGTCATTGATTCCTGCTTTTATTTCTTGCGCTTTGGGAGTCATGTTAAGGAAATCTGGTCCTAGGGCAACATGATGGAGATTTGGACCTATATTTCTCTTTTATTATGTGCAGGGTCTCTCGTCTAATTCCTAGGTTCTTGATCCATTTTGAGTTGAGTTTTGTACAGGGTGAGAGAAATGGGTTTATTTTCATTTTGCTGCATATGGGTTTCCAGTTTTCCCAGCACCATTTGTTGAAGAGGCTATCTTTTCTCCATTGTATGTTTTTGGCTCCTTTGCCACGTATGAGATACCTGTATTTATGTGTGTTTGTCTCTGTGTCCTCTATTCTGTACCATTGATCTACCTGTCTATTTTGGTGCCAATACCATGCTGTTTTCATTAATATTGCTCTGTAATATAGTTGAAGTTCTGGTATTGTGATACCCCCTGCTTCCCTCTTCCTGCTAAGAATTGCTTTAACTATTCTGGGTCTCTTATTCCTCCAACTGAATTTCATGATTGCTTGCTCTATTTCTAAGAGGTCCTTCATTGGAATTTTAATTGGAATTGCATTGAATTTTTTTACCACTTTTGGTAGTATGGTCATTTTGACAAAATTAATTCTGCCTATCCAAGAACATGGGAGATATTTCCATCTTCTCAGATTCTCCATAATTTCTTTCTTTAGTGTTCTGTAGTTCTCATTGTAGAGGTCTTTCACTTCTTTTGTTAGATTGATTCCCAAGTATTTTATTTTTCTTGAGGCTATTTTTAATGGTATAGTTTTCCTAATTTCTTTCTCAGAGGATGCATCACTTATGAATAAAAATGCATTAGATTTATGAGCTTTAATTTTATATTCTGCTACTTTACTGAGTTCATTTATGAGTTCCAGAAGTTTTCTGGTGGAATTTTATGCAGGTTGGAAGGGAGGCAAGAATGGAGGAAGGATAGATAGCATAGATGGAAGGAAGGGGTGGGGTTGGTGTGGGGGAGTAATAATAATAACAGAATGTGACAGACATCATTGCCCTGTGTACATGTATGAATGCACAGATGGTGTGACTCTGCTTTGTGTACAACCAGAGAAACAATAGCTGTACTCCATTTGTGTGCAATGGGTCAAAATTAAATGAATAAAAACAAGGAAAAGAAAATTATTTCAGGATAAGCAAAACAAAAAAAGAAATTTGATAGATTTTTATTCATCATTGTGAACATGATTTTTTCTCGGTTTTTATAGTCTCTTCTGATACTATTGATGATATTATTAATGATATTATTTTTGATATTCTTTGATGTAATATGCCAACATTTACAAAATTTGAAGAAATCTTTCCAAATAACCAATGCATGCTCCTACAAGGTTGTGCATGGGTAAAAGATACATTCAGAGTGCCAGATGGACTGAAAGGTTTTCATGAAAAAAGTACAGAAAGTTCATTGATTTTTTATTGTTTTTTTAGCTTTCACATGCAATTATCCTGTATTAGACTATTACCTGCAAATTTTGGTGCAGAATCAAAGATATCTACAATGAACTTAATAGGCTATTAAAATACTATTTCCTTTTCCAACTAAATATCTGTGTGAAACCAGATTGTCTTCATGTACCTCAATCAAAACAATATATCATGACAGATTGAATGGAGAAGCAATAAATGAATTTGGCTGCCTTTTATGAAGCCAGAGCTTGAGGAGTTCTGCAAAAATGTAAAAAGAAAAGCCAGACACAGAAAAGACAATTATTACATGTTCTCTATTGTATATGGAAATTGGGAGAAAATATGTCACCCTGAAAGAGGAACAGAGATTACTCAGAACTGGGAAAAGTGCTGAGGAGGAGGATAGAGGCCAAGAATGAAAGAAGTGTAGGTGGATATGATCATCACAAGCTGTGTGTTTGTATGGAAGCACCAAAATGAACCCCATTGATATGAACAATTAGTATGTATTGGTCAAAAAATGGTTGGGGCGGGCAGTGGAAGAGAGAGAATCCAAAGACTCAAATGTATGTGGTAGGGTTCTTGAACTTGAGATTTGTTGTTCTCTATCAGTAAACATGGAATTTTGTACATTTTTTTTCCTGAGTGAATGCATCCATAGCTTGAAACAAATTCTAGAAGGGGTTCTGATCCCTTAAAATGCTAACATCTAAAATTTGATAATAGGACATTTCTTGTATCTACTCTATTCTCTCTGACCTGAAGAGTGAAGAGTAATCTACCATATCTTCATGTTGCATATAATTTTTGTTGTTTCCACCATTATATTTGTCTGTTTATTTTGAATAATATTGAATTTAACAGTAGCAACAACAAACAATGTAAAATAATGCTACCCTTTTCACTAAATTTTTTGAAAAGATAGTTACTTGAAATAAAAATATTTTATTTACGTTTTTAAAAAAGGACTCCCTTATAAATAGGAAGTGTTTAAAAATTAATGAGCTGTTCCTCCACAAGGAAACAGTTCAACATATAAGTACTGGCAGTGACTTCCTCAGTAGGACTCGTATTGCTGAGCAACTAATACCAAGAATTAATAAATTGGATAGTACCAAGCTGAAAACTTCTGCACAGCAAAAGAAACAAGTAGCAGCATGAAGGGAGAAGCAGAATGGGAAAAAATGTTTGGTCTTTATTTTTCTAACAGAACATTCTCAGTTAGAAGAATCAAAACAACTAAGAAAAAGTCAAAACCAAAAAATAACCAATTTAAAAAAATGTGCAAAAGGATTAAACAGACATTTCTTTTAAGGAGAACAAATGGCTAACAATTATATGAAAAAATATTCAACATCCCTACCCATCAGGAAAACACAAATCAAAACTACACTGAAATTTCATCTCATACAATGTTTTAGTTGATGTTTTTATTGCTGTGACCAAAAGACCAAATTAGAGAAGAAAACATTTATTTATTTGTGCTCAATTGTTTCATATATCTCAGTGTATATTCATCTAAGACCATCGCTCTGGGCCCAAGGTGAGGTATAGACTCATGGTGAAAGGGCATGGCAATCAGCAAGCAGAGAGCGAGTTCTGCTCACTGGGGACACAATATATACCCCAAAGATAGTCCCCAGGGACCTGCCTCCTCCAGCCATACCTTCCCTACATATAATTACCATCACATTATTCTATATTAGTGGATTAATCCACCAATTAGGTTACACCTCATAATCTAATTGTTTTACCTCTGAACATTCTCACATTGTCTCTCACAGGAGCTTTTGGGGGATACCTCATGAATTTTAAGTTATTACAGCAATCATCAGTAATGCAAATAATAGCAATATTCAGGATTGTGGGTTAGAGGAAGGCTGCATTTCAAATTGCTTTATGGTTCAGGACTCAACAGCAGTAGTACTGCTTCTCAGAGAGGTGGGTAAAACCAGAAATTCAATGAAATTCAATATCAGACAGTCATAGTCTCTAGGAGGCTTAGAACTTCGAGTGCATTGAACAAAAAACCAAGAAATAGTATGTTGGAGCCAAGCCAGTTTTGACAACAGTAGTGATGGTGGTTCACAGTAGAGGGGAGGGATAATACTGAGAGAGAAACACAATGTACAAATCTGTCATGGAAAAAACTGTAGATAATAAAAGCAGACTGCATTTATCTTATACAAAGGGAGCACAGTGAACTGGAGTCTCAAAGGTTCTATGTCTTTCAATTGACAAGCAGATAACTGAGGCAGGAGCCAACTTGAGGAGGTCACACAGCAGCCTGTTGCTGCAAGAGCATGAGAAATTTCAAAAACATTGTCATACCGTCCTGGCAAGTGCCTAGAGCATACTTACCAGAATATTAGTGAAACAGGCACAGAGAAGATTGTACTCAGGCAGAGTCAAGTAAGAATTACAGAGGGGAGTGAAACAATTTCCTTTTGAGTCTTCACATGACTGAAGAAGGTTGGAAAACGGAAAAGGCCAGTGTGTATACACTCAGAGACTACATCTGCGCAGTGCAATGTATAAGAACTATGGAAGGCTGGCTCCTCTGCCCTGTGAGTAGAATTCTTGGGAAACTCCTAAAATCCAGACACCTAGCAGATAAACCCGACCCTTGGGGTAAGTAGATCTGAATTCTCCAGAGCTAATACCACCCCACAAATTTCCTAAGGCCTGATTAGCCTAAGACCCAACTCCAGAACTCTCCACTTAGACCTCTGAAGTAAAGACACAGGAGTGCATAGATATGGTTTGAAAAAGCAAAACATCAATTGACAGTGATTCCCATTTCATAATACTTTATATTAGTGAATTGTGAAGCTTAGACCTGTTTTCACCACTTTCAGTTTTAGGCCATTCTGACTGGCAGCTCAGTGAGCAACACAGAAATAAGAAGGGGTTAACATCCCCAGCACTTTTGCTCTCTCACTCTCTTTCCCTCTTTGGTACATAGCCAAGTAAGAAATGGAAAGGAAGACCATTGGGCACAAGCAGTGACCTTTCATCTTCATTGACTGTTTTGACCACCTCAATGGAGACAATTCTTTTATTACCTTTAATTTCTCCCCCTTCTTTCTTTCTCCCTCTTTTGAGTGTTCTTGTTGTGCTGATGTGTTTGTGGATGTATTATATATATATATATATATATATATATATATATATATATATATATTACATTGAACTACAGCTCCAGTCCCTGGGTTCATATTTTTTCACAGCAAATTCTACCAATTATTTCAGAAAGATATTGCATTAAATTTACATATCTCATGAACAAGAGAGTTTTTATCACAGAAATGTGATACTGTTCAACATTCAAATATCAATATCATTCTGGATGCCAACAAAACTAACACCTGGTCCTGGACTTTTCTTTGTTGGTAGGCTTATTAATTCATTGAGCACAAATGGAGTACAGCTATTGTTTCTCTGGTTGTACACAAAGTAGAGTCACACCATCTGTGCATTCATACATGTACACAGGGCAATGATGTCTGTCACAGATTCTGTTATTATTCTTACCCCCCACCCTGACCCCACCCCTCCCTTCCCTCTATGCTATCTATCTTTCCCCCATTATTGCCACCCTTCTCCCCGCATTATGCATCATAATTCATTTATCAGAGAGACCATTCAGCCCTTGGATTTTTGGGATTGGCTGATCTCACTTAGCATAACAGTCTCCAACATCATTCATTTACCAACAAATGCCATAATTTTATTCTTCTTTATGGCTGAGTAATATTCCATTGTGTATATATACCACAGTTTCTTTAGCCATTTATCTATTGAAGGGCATCTAGGTTGGTTCCCACAATCTAGGTAGGCTTTTGATGACTTCTATTTCATTGCTTGAAATTGATCTATTTAAGTTGTGCATGTCCTCCAGATTCAGTTTGCGTGGCTCATATGCCTCTAGGAACCTGTTGATGTCTACCAGGTTTTGTATTTTGTTGGTGCATAAATTTTCAAAGTAGCTTCTTATTATGTTTTGTATTTCAATTGTGTCTGTTGTAATATTTCCATTTCTATCACAAATTTTAGTAATTTGGAGTTTCTCTCTCCTTGTCTTTGTTAGCATGGCTAAGGGTTTATCAATTTTGTTTATTTTTTCAAGGAACCAACTTTTTCTTTTGTTAATTTTTTGAATTGTTTCTTTTGTTTCAATTTCATTGATTTCAGCTCTGATTTTGATTATTTCCTCTCTTCTGCTACTTTTGGTGATGATCACAATACTAGACCAACTATTCTACAGAGCAATAGTAACAAAAACAGCATGGTATTGGCACCAAAATAGACAGGTAGATCAATGGTACAGAATAGATGACACAGAGACGAACCCACATGAATACAGGTATCTCATACTAGACAAAGGAGCCAAAAACATACAATGGAGAAAAGACAGCCTCTTCAACAAATGGTGCTGGGAAAATTGGAAATCCATATGCAGCAAAAGGAAACTAAACCTATATCTCTCACCCTGTACAAAACTCAACTCAAAGTGGATCAAAGATCTAGAAATTAGACCAGAGACTCTGCACGTAATAGAAGAGAAAATAGTTCCAAATCTTCATCACGTTGGACTAGGACCAGATTTCCTTAACATGACTCCCAAAGCTCAAGAAATAATAGTAGGAATTAATGATTGGGATAGAGTCAAACTAAAAAGCTTTTTCTCAGCAAAGGAAACAATCAGCAATGTGAAGAGAGAGCCTTCAGAGTGGGAGAAAATCTTTGCAACACACACTTCAGATAGAGCACTAATCTCCAGAATCTACAAAGTACTCAAAAATCTTTACACCAAGAACACTAAAAAGCCAATCAATAAATGGGCCACGGAGTTGAACAGGCACTTTACAGAGGAAGATCTACAATGAATCAACAGATTTATGAAAAAGTGTTCAACATCCCTCGTTATAAGAGAAATGCAAATCAAAATCACCTTAAGATTTCATCTTACCCCAATTAGAATGTCTTTTATTAAGAATACAGGCAACAACAGGTGTTGGTGAGGATGTGGGGAAAGGGTACACTCATACATTGCTGGTGGGAGTGCAAGTTGGTGCAGCCACTCTGGAAAGCAGTGTGGAGATTCCTTAGAAAATTTGGAATGGATCCACCATTTGACTCAGCTATCTCACTCCTGGGCCTATACCCAAAGGACTTAAAATCAGATTACTACAGTGATGCATCCACATCAATATTCATAGCTGCTCAATTCACAATAGCTAGATTGTGGAATCAACCTAGATGCCCTTCAATAGATGAATGGATATAGAAACTGTGGTATATATACACAATGGAATATTATTCAGCCATAAAGAAGAATGAAATTATGGCATTTGTAGATAAATGGATGGTGTTGGAGACGGTTATGCTAAGTGAGATCAGCCAATCCCAAAAGTCCAAAGGCCGAATGGTCTCTCTGATAAATGAATGATGATGCATAATGCAGGGGGGAAGAGTGGCAAGAATGGAGGAAGGATAGATAGCATAGAGGGAAGGGAGGGGTGGGGTCGGGGTGGGGGGGGTAAGAATAATAACAGAATGTGTGACAGACATCATTGTCCTGTGTACATGTATGAATGCACAGATGGTGTGACTCTACTTTCTTTACAACCAGAGAAACAATAGCTGTATTCCATTTGTGCTCAATGAATCAATAAGCAATTAAAAAAAGAACACAACTTAAAAAAATACAAATTATAATAAACACTGGTAAGAATGTGGGGGAAAGGCACACTCATATATTGTTGGTAGGTTTGCAAATTAGCACATCTACTCTGGAAAACAGTATGGGGATTCTTCCAAAACTAGGAATGGAACCTCCAAATGAATCAGTTATCTCAATCTTTGGTATTTATCAAAAAAACCTATAATCAACATCCTATAAAGATACAGCCACAAGAATGTTTATAGCAGTGCAATTCACAATAGTCAAGTTATGGAACCAATCCAGATGCCTCTCAGCAGATAAACTGATAAAGAAAATGTGGTATATATAAAACGGAGTTTTACTCAGTCGTAAAGAATAATGAAAGTATTGCATTTGCTTGTAAATGAATGAAACTGGAGAACATCATGCTAAGTAAAGCAAGACAGACCCAGAAAGTCAAGAGTCAAATATATTCTCTCCTATGCAGAAGCTTGACCAAAATGAGGAAAAATTAAAGGTGGTGGTGGAATTACAAGAAGAGAGAACAGTGGAGTGGAGGAGGTCGATTGAGGGGGAGGGTGGAGGGAAGGAAAAAGGGAGGAATGGTGGTATGAAATTAACCAAAATATCCTATGTGCATGTAGAAATATTTCACAGTGAATTTCAACTTTATGTTCATTTATAAAACCTCCGATTTAAAGAAAATTATAAATAAATAGAAGGAAGACCAGTAGCAGTGAGAGTAGAGGAATGGGAACAGAGGGATAGGGGAGGGGAAGGAAAGGGGAAATACTTGGGAGTGTAATGGATCAGATTTTATTCTATGCTGTATAATTATGTCTAAATAAACCCCAATGTTATGCATAATTATAATGCACTAATAAAAATGAAAAAAATAGTTGAAGGTGGACAAGCTAAAGTTCAATAGAAAACATGAAGATATAAATTTTCTTTATTTTCTTTCACAAATGTGATTTTTGTACTTCATATTAAGTTCTATGCTTTATTTTGAGCTTACTTTCAATGATTAATGTAGCATTATATCTAGGTTCTTTTTTCCCCTTTTTGCATATCAATTATTTAATTACCATTTGTTGGAAAGTCTACTTTCTCCAATGAATTACAAGGTACCTTTGTTGAAATCATTCAATCAACTATTTTAAAAAATACAAAGAGGAAGAAAACAAGAAGAATCACACTAAAGACAGTATTGTGTTATTAAATTACTTTCAAAGCAAATGCAGAAGAAATTTAATGAGGAAAGGATACTCTTTTCAAATAATGATATAAAATAATTACAAAGTCATATGCAAAAAATACAATCTATACCTTGTACTACATATCAAAATTAGTTCAATGAGTTATAAAAGCATATGTAAAATTTAAAATTATTAATCTTTTAAAATTAAATATAAGGGAATGTACTTATAATCTTGAATTAGACAACAATATTTTAGGGAAAAAAACAAAATATAAAATCCTTAAAATTAAGAAAATGTTAGTTAAACTTTCTCAGAATTTAAAATTTTTCATGGGAGAATGTATTATTAATCATGCCATTCGTCAAGATATGACTGTATAAATAATTTTGGTATATACTACAATGAAATAAAGCTAGTAAAATTAAATGACTATTGATAGACATAGTGCCATGGATGAATCAAAAAATACTTATCTGAGTAGAGCTAGTCAGACAAGAGAAAAGTAAATACTGTAGGATTCTACTCTATAAATTTCACAAATTAATCAAAGTAAAGTAACAGAAATCAGATCAGTGGTTGCCTTGGGATGGAGAGTAGGAAGTAATGGAAAAGATGTATTACAAAGTGACCAAAGAAACTTTTGGAGTAATGGATATGTTTACTATCATAAATGTGGCAATAGTTCCACATATGTATACATATATCAAAAATTACCAAGTAGACTGAGCATAGTGGTGCATATCTGCAATCTGGGCAGCTCTGGAGGATAAGGCAAGAGGATTATGAGTTCAAAATCAGCCTCAGCAACTTAGTGAGGCCCTAAGCAACTCAGCAAGACCCTGTTTTGAAATAAAAGTAAAAGGAAAAGTAAAGAAAAGAAAAGAAAAGAAAGAAAAGAAGAAAAGAAAAGAAAAGAAGAAAAGAAAAGAAAAGAAAAGAAAAGAGAAGAGAAGAGAAGAGAAGAAAAGAAAAGAAAAGAAAAGAAAAGAAAAGAAAAGAAAAGAAAAGAAAAAGGGTTGCAGATGTGGCTTGGTAGTTAGGTTCCTCTGGGTTCACTCCCTGGAAACAAAAAAATAAAGCTATCAACTAGTACATTTTAAATACATAGATCTTTATATATTTATATTGTACATGAATAAGCAGTTAAATATAAAGGTACTGATAAAAAAATACCAAACTATAGAATGGAAAAACAAATAAAAAGTTATATCCAATAAGGAACTTATATCTAGAATATATAAAGAAACCTTAAAATACAATATTCAGAAAACAAGTCAATAGAAAAATTGGAGCCATGCATGATGATGTATGCCTGTTATCTGAGCAACCTAAAGTGCTGAGGCAGGAAAATATCAGGTTCAAAATCTAAAAAATGAAATTGAATAAAAAGGGTTGGGGATCCATCTAAGTTGTAAGGGCAGTCTGGATTTTACTCCCAGTTCAAAAAATAAAACAAAACAAAACAAAAAAACCTGGGGCTGAATAGTTGAATGAAGAGTTCACTAAAAATTATACACAGATTTAAGATAAAAAAAAGATGTTCAGTACTTTATTCATTAGGGAAAAAGACATCATTGTATTCATATTAAAGTATAACAATAAAATGGTGACAAACATGTAAACATGTCAAGAACTTTGAGCAACAACTCTAAAGTATTACAGTGACTTTGGAAAACAATATGCCGTGTACTTACCATAAAACCCAGAAATCCTACTTCTAAGTATTTATCTAAGACAAAAACAATTTATCTAAAGAAGGACTTGTATATGAATTTAATCTCACTGCATTATTCATTAAGCTTAATAACCAAATTTGGAAAGCAACTCGAAAGTCTTTCAAAAGGTGAATGGATTAAAACAACAGAGTGTATCTATATACCGAAATACTACTCAGCAATAAATAGGGATGCATTATATGTGTCACAATACAAACAAATCTCAAACGCATTTTGCAAAGCAAAAGAAGGCATACTCAAAGGCACACAAAAAAAGCCAAAATTACAGGATAGCAAAGTTGTCAGTGGTTACCAGGTTCTTACTATGGATAAATGTTAAGTACTAGGGATAGAATTTACCTACAGAAGGACTCAAGGTACTGTGGTGGTGGTAGAGTGATGGAACTATTCTATATCTTAACTTTCATAGTGGTTACATGACTTCATTTGTACAACTCAGGGCTGTACACTGAAAATTATGAATTTATTGTATACAAATTTACCTCAATTTTAAAATGAAAAATAATAGGAAACCATGGTTGTGGACAGCAAGTCTAATCATATCACTGCTTTGCTCAAAACCTACAAGGATTCCCTAATCTACTAATAATAGAAGCCAAGTCCTCATGATGGCCCATGGGGTCCTCTACAAACTGTCCACTCTCAGGCTTTTTCACCTATTACTGTTCCTCTCTCTCATACATCTCTAACCACACTGGCTCTTTTGTTCTTTCTTAAACACATAAAAAAAAAACCTTCTGCCTCAGAGATTTTGAACGTGCATTTCCCTGTGCTTGGAATGTGCTTCACCTTCATTGCTTCAAGTTAAGTTCCTGCAGCTCTTTCAAGTCTTTCTTCAAATGTCACATCTTCAGTGATGTTTTAATTTTATTGTAACCCTTCCCTACTGATACTCTTTATATCCCTTCCATGTTGTTTTTACACAGAATTTATCAGCATCTGGCAACTTAAATGTTTTAGATATTTATTTTTGTTTATTTTCTTTCTCTTCCCACTTGAATGTAATCTTAGTGAAGATAGGAAATTTTAAAATCTGGTTTTCCTCCTGTTTTATCTTTGTAACTTGGAATAGTGCCTGACACTTAGTAGGTATTCAATAAATATGTTTCAAAGAAACAAATTAGTGAAACATTCATAGATATTAAAATGGAATTAATAAAAGATGAAACAGAAATAAGCATTTTATCATCACAGAAATTTTTTTTCAGGGGGACAAATGACAAGGGGTTGAAATATGTTCTGCAAGAAATCAGCAGCTACATAAGTGATTGATGAAAAGAATGACAAATTCCTAAAGTTTGCATTTTAGAAAAAACAATCTGACTACCATGTGGGAGA
Source organism: Glaucomys volans (assembly GCA_020662805.1). Classification (NCBI taxonomy): domain Eukaryota; kingdom Metazoa; phylum Chordata; class Mammalia; order Rodentia; family Sciuridae; genus Glaucomys; species Glaucomys volans. The sequence continues at coordinate 370,617 of JAJEJO010005106.1, read as the reverse complement.
TTAATATGATGGGTATAGGATAGGAGGAATTGATACCAGTCAGACTTCTCTTTCAGTAGTCCATGTGAGACAACAGCCAAATGGATTAGGGTCCTGGTGGTAGATTTGGATAGAAGTTATTGAATTCTGCAGATATTCAGAAGCTTTCCCTAATTGATCCCCCTTCTGTTCACTAAGAACTTCATTTGCACTCATTTCTAAATGGCAAATATGAGTCTATGCTTATTGATTAGATAGTATTTAAATATTCCCCTTGTCTCTCTCAAATCTCATCATTTGTTCTTCCAGGACAGAGAACATATCTTTTTTTTTATAAATCCTACTCCACAGTACCTAGGATTATGTTTACCAGTATTTCACAGTTAAAAGAACACTAAATTTTAACCAGTCAGTAATATAAAAGGAAGGATTTGAGATATTTTACAAGATTTAGCTTTGTCATCATAGTTCATCATCAAACCTCATCTCCATTCATTTTTCTTTGTGCTGTTTTTGTGTCTTTGGAAATCAATTTAAAATACAACATTTCCTCTTCTCCACCCAAGTCTGTTTTTATTAGGAGGGCAATATAATAGTTTGGAAAGGAACAGTGCAAAAACTGGAACCATTTAAAAATCCAAACAGTGGGAAAATGAAGTTGCCTCTCTTCATCCTGAATGAGCTTTCAAATGAGACCCCTTCCTGATGCATTGCAGAAATTTTTGGGGGGTAGAAATTTGATATACACACAAATTTAGAAAAAAAGAAAATATCTGGAAACTATCATTTCATTTCTAATTGACAATGAGTTGGAGCCAAATGTTCTCTGATCCAGTTACATTTGTCATTTTTGGATGCCTTTATTGGCATAAGACCTATAAACACCAGCCGGTCATGATTAGAAGCTTGTGAACTGAATGACATTCAGTTTGCCATTAATTCTCAGGCACTGAGATCCAGCCAGTAACAGAATGCCTTACGGTGCACTAAGTGGTCTAGTAACTAGATCTTGTGTCCCTTAGCACAGAGTTAGAATAACAACCTTCTCTCCAGAAGAGAGAGTGTTTCATATTAAGTAAAATTGTATGCAATTTTTAGCATTTAGAAAGACTAGAAGATAGAAGAAATATTCTCACTTCATTGTTTCAGAAATAAGCAGATTGTGAAATCAAATGACCCCAGAAAGAAGCAGTTTCTCCTTTTCTCTTCTGAGTAGACAGTATCAGAAAAGTCAAATTTGAATAAGAATGAGCTCAGAAATTAGCATTTCAAAATTAGATAAACTCCCTAGGTTATTCAATTAGATATAGCTCCTCGTTTATATGTATGAAGAAAAGCAATCACCCAAAAAAGATTTATTGAGCACCTAATGTGTGCCAAAGAATGTGCTTAGCACAACTAAGACAAGGATACAAAGGAAATATGGTATGTCTCCTGCTCAAAATGTGCTTATACTCTGGCAAAATAGTGTAGTCCATGATGTACCTAAAGAACAAGACAAAATATAAACTTTGGGTAGTCAAAACGAGACAGCCAAAGTGAGAGAAAACAAATGCCCATGCTTACCTGCTAAGGAATAGTTTTGTGGAATAATTATTCTGGTGATGCACAGTGAGTTTTTAATAGCCCCCATCTGAGGTCTCCACTTTGCTTTTCACTTGGCACACAGCCTTGAAATACCCATTTTAAGAACTGGAGAAACTTAGGACTATTCCTCAGTCCCCATTTCAGTGCCTAAGGCAGAAATTATTCTCTTCCAGACAACCAATAGAAACACACTTAAACTACCATCATGTTTATTCCTGGATACTTCCCTCATGTGAATGGCATCTTCCATGGAATTTTCTAACTGGGGTGGGTGCTCCATTATTGAATTGCTTGGAAGTTACCTTAACAACAGTGTTAAATTTTGAGTATTACAGAGGGTCCTGAAGTTATTCTTCTAGATGTAGGATTCACCAATAAGTTCTTGAATCAAATGATGTATCTCATAAATTTAGAGCTGTGAGTAATGAGTCTTATTGAAGCTAAGTAATATGTCTCATTATCTATTTGTATTAATAACTATCCAAGAATGATGATATTTCTTTCAAGCTTGTACTAACTCTTTAATCTCAGAGATTGTATCGTCCCCACCATAAAATCTACTTGGATTTCTAGAAATGTGCTTTTCGAGAGTGGGGGAAGTTTACACATTTGTGGTGTTGAAAGATTTACCAGCAGTGCTGGGCTATGGGCTGTCACCAGACCCTGAGACATGAATCTCTTGTGGTCATTTTAGTGCTTGTGTAACTCAAAAAGGATGTAGACTTAAGCTGGAATTTCAGAATGATTAGTCCATGTTTGCCACTAAAGTAATTGCTCCAACTATTATAAGAGGACGACTGAGAGGCTCAAGTTCCCAAATGACTTACCCCATATACTACGGAAGGCCCAGCAAAGCTTCAGCAGGGCAGCCAACAATATTTAACTTCCTCATTCAAGTTGCCTACCACCTGAAGGCTTAGACAGAAATACTGTTCTGCAGGGAACACAACATAATGAGCTCCCATGAATATAGCTTGAGTAGTTCTAAATAAGACTTGGTTTTAATTCCATGAGGGAAGCATCAAGGGTACCACACATCTTTAGCAGGCCATGAATAAAGTCTAGGAATGGTTTTATGAATCATCTTCCAATAAATGAAACTTGCTGGAGACTTATTAAACTAGGTCAGTTACTTTACCAATGGTTAAATCTTGGATTATAATCAAAGGCTGAACTAACTGTCAAAAGAGGTTTCCCTGAGCTGATTTAGTGTGTGAACTTCTGGCTACTGATATTGATGAAACTCAAGAACTCAAGTAAACTGCACATTCACTTTGACTTTGAAAGCACCCCAGGTAATATTCGATCCTCCCCATAAAGTTAGTATAAGGGATTAATTGATGTTTTTGAATGGCAGCATTGAAAGGCACCTTAAAGAGCAGCTAATTCCAGATATTTGTTTTATATGAGGAAACTGAGGCACAGAGAGGTGGAGTGAGTTCTTCCAGGTCACACAACTAATTGGTGGTAGTCCAGCAAAGAAAATCTTAAAGAAGTAACTGTCAGTTCTGTGATTTTTCTACCACGTTAGGAAGAATGCCAGTAGGCATTCCAAACTAGAGCTGAAATCACAGACAGACATCTACATGCTGTATGTAGTTAATGGAAAGATAGTTTAATATTCTTTGAGCAATTGAGCTTACAGGCATTTTGATAATGATACTTTGAATTTGTGTACTTACACAGTACCCAGAACTTTCATAGATATTATTTCATTTTGTTCTCTCCACAAGTCTTTACAGAAGACAGGACAGATTACATTTTTCATCTGAGACAGGAAGAACTAAAGCTCAGAGAGGACATGTAAATTGGACCAAATTAGATAGCATTCAACCACTGTGTTCTACTGAACCAAAGGTGAATTCTCTTGAACCTGGCCCTAGATAATAACCTCATCAAATAAATGATCAATTTTCATGTTTTACATAGCCAACATAAGTTTAGTCCATGTTTGCCAGTTTCTCTTAGGTTTATGTACCATCTTACAGAATTAATGATTATGGTAGTTAGTTCTTACTTGTTGTGTATCAATTTTTTTCCTAAACTTTTCAAATGTATTAACTTATGGAATATTCACTAAATCAACTGGATAGATTAATAACTTTGCTGTACTTTTTTATATGTGAACAAATTAAGGTAGAGAAGGTTTAAACAACTTTCCCAAGGTCACTATGTTAATAAATGATGGAGCAAAAATTTGGGCCTTTGCAATATGACTTCTAGAAGATCAGTCATGTACTACTGTCTATATTCTCACTCTAGATAGCAAGAAGTGTTTTTAGCCTTGCCACACTGAAAATATCACTCTGTAATTTGTGTTGGTTCAATAATACAAAACAAACCTTCATTGCTTTACAGCCATCCTCTATAGAGTAAAGAGGCAACTGACCGGGCAATTGAATAAAAGAGACTTGCATAATTATGTAGGAAACATTAAGACTTAATGATCTATGATGATTCTAATCCAAGCTATTAGAGCCCCTTTTATTAAAAATAATATAAAAAGTTTCCACATTGTTTTGTATTAAAAGGAAAACAGATGGTTCTAATAAAAACATATTGTTTGTTTTTAAAACTAGTGTTCCATCAAATATGCCCATGTATCTCATAGGCAATAATGGTATTAATAGAAGAATAAATAATATGATTTACAGATAATACAATTCAAATGTCACAGTTTCACATATTATTGGCTCAGTGGTCGTGATAATATATATTGCTATCAAAGTACCTAAACATAATTTAATGACTACCAAATGGTGATTTTCACAAAATAAATATCACAGATTATAATCTACCTGATAAAGGGAAAGTTTGTTGGAGTAAGTGAACATTTTAGTTTTCTGAAGTTATTATAGCAGAAGCAAGAGGATCCTTAATTGTTGACTTCTGGTATAATATCTTATGCCATAATAATTCAAGTAAATGAAGAAGGGGAACACGCTTGCTCTGGTTGGGGGCACACATAATTGATGTTGCTACAGTCCCTGATATATCAATCTGTAGTTTCTTGTTCATCCTTAAATTTCCTTAACCTTCCCTTTCTTTTCTCCTTCCCTACTTCTTTTCTTGCCTTTGTTTGACAAATGTTTTGAGGGATAGGAATGTAATGGTGAGCAAGCAAAGAGATAACAAGTGTTCTTATATTTAGCTTAGAATCTAAAAATACATGCTGATATTTTTGTAATCACACTAATGATTGTGTAATTATAAATGGACAAAAATGTTCTGGAAGAATGGAACAAGGCTTCTGGCCTAGAAAAGGGTGACAGTGGCTGTAAATGGAAGATTTCATCTTAGGAGTTTCGGAGTTAAGGTTTGAAGAATGATTAGTAGTTAATTGAATGATAGAGGGGAATCATTTTGCAAGGCAAGGATGAAGGCTGCTATAAGTCTTTCAGTCAGGAAAGAAGATATATTGTGAGAAATAGAAAAAGCCCAATGTGACTGGAACATAGAAAATAAGAGAATAATAATCTGAGATGACTTGGGAAACGAAGGATTTGGGGAACATAATTTCTATAGATCAGAAGTTCTGCCTCCCTCATGTATTCCTTACCATTCTCAGATGACTAACACAAACACATAACTCTTCTTCTCACTTGTAACTACCATGGACATCATTTGAGGACTTCCTATGAAGGTTTTCACAAGCATCCTATTTGATCTGCAAACCAGATAATCAGATTCAAACTATGAAAATGCATTGTTTCAAGTTGGACCGCCTGAGGTCTTAATGAAAGATGAGAAATTTCAATTATAAACTTATAGAAGAAGAAATTTGACAGAGAATATTTAATTTTCCCTTAAAAGAACTTGAAGAATCTTTCTTCATCATAAGCAAGAGAACTTATCCCTCTTAAGCACAGAAATGAGAATAAACATGTCTTATTGATGCCCTCACTCTTTCCCCAAATTTTCTTAAAGTAAGGATTATATGTAAACCCATGAGAGATTCTTTAATGACCCAAGATAAACAGTCCATGTATAGCTCCTGCCTTAATGGTGGCTCTTCCTTAATAAAAATTCATCAGTACCTCATGGCTAGAAATTGTCAATGATCATTCTGAAGGACGTCTAATTCATTTGATTCTTCTGATTGTAAGAAATAGAGATATTTTTACTTTCCCCAAGACTGTATGGATTCTTACCTCTTTCAATCTTGTTCTCTGACGCATAGCTGTTGCTTATAGTTTCTGTTTCATATCTTTCCTTAGAGGATGACTCCTAATGGTCCCTACCCAATCTCATGCCCTCTTTTATACAGGCCTGCTTCTTTCCTTAGTTTCCAGTTCTTAACAATGATATTCAAATTGCTTCAGTTGATTCTTGAACAGGCAGATTTTCTCATTCATGGTCACCTCTTAATTCTTTAAATGCTACCTTAGAATTAGGGCCCCACTCTCAGCCCACCAGCTGTTACCAAGTGGAGAAAAACTTAATTCAAGGATACAGAGTGTGAACAACCATTAGGCATATGATGGATGGGGGAAAGTGTGTCAAAGTTCAAAGCCATTACCTTGTGATGAAGAGAAAGAGTCCACTAGACTCTGGAACTTCTAAACATAATCCAATAATACAGTACTTCTTTTCGGCTATTCTGGTTCTTTGCCACTCATCTGATTGGAGCAAAATGTTAAGACTAGGTTCTAAGGATCCTTGAGGTTTCTACAGAGAAATGTTGTGCCTTAAGAAATCTACCATCTATGTCAACAAAATTGGATTCATATTGATCAACTTTACAGATTTTATTTCTTTTAAAATTTTTATTTGAATAAATGGTGTCACAGCATTGGAACTCTCTGCATGAGGGCTCAAAGAGAGTTCATCCATATGCACCCTAGGGTTTCTCTGGATAAGACAAGGAAGCAACCATCTCTACCCTGGGCTGGCAGTGTTGCCTCCTGTCCAAGTTTACTACCTTGTTGATTTTCCAAGCTGCAGAGCAGAAAGCAAGAATTTAGATGAAGCCCCATGGTGTCCCTAAATTGAGAAGTGAATTCTCTGCAGGAAACTATATCTCAGAGGGGTAACTGAACCCCAATTCAGATACCTGACACATCCCAGTACAAGTTCCAAAACTCTTTAAAAGTTGTTCATCCACTATGAATTGAAAGGACAACCTGTGTAAAGAGAAGATACCTGAATGGCCTTCCCTAGGGCCTAATGAAGCACGTAACTTTGGTAACTGGCAGAAGGAAGAATACAACTATCAAGCTCAAGTGAGTTAGGCATACCACAATCAAGTAGCAGGTTCATGAAGTGCCTATTTCAGTCTGCATCCTGTGCCGAAGGAAAGCTTAATATGTATTTTATCCAAAAGAGTACTCTTTGGAATGACTCCATCACTAATAAGAACATCTCTGTTTCCAGTCTTTCTGAATTTTGGTTGCATTTGTCTGTTCTGACTTGTCAAGGAGGAATTATAAAATATTGATAATTCTATATATGAATTAAATGGTCTTGCATTGCATTTACAACTGCCACTGCTTACTATAAAGGTGAATGGAAATATTCTGCCTAATAATTTAAATTTTATTGTTTTTACTTAGAACAACATTGTATAGCAAATAAAAACACTATAACAAGGGATCAAAAGAAAGGGAAAAAATTTAATACCATTAATTGCATCTTTTTTTCTGTTCTTTTTAATAAGGAGCCCCAATTTAATTTTTACTACACTCTGAAAATTATGTAGATGGCCTTGAATGTTACATATTTTGTATTTCAAAACTATTCTTGAGTTTTTTTTCAATTAGTTTCAGTTAGAATTGCTTGGAAACAGTTTTATCCCTTCTTTTTTTTAAAGATTTCTTGGTTGTGACTGGAGCAGTGCTCAACCTAGAATCAAATATTTCCCACTATTGAAGCAAGATACTAATGCATATGCTACCCAATTCATTGCAAGTCATGAGATTTTCTAGTTTGATTAGTAACAAAGGTCATATCCCTGACCTTATGTAAGTATGAACACCATTAACCCTAAATATGGGGGGAGAGTTCTGGTACTCAAATACACTAGTCAGTACTTTGCTGAATACTTGAGGGCAACTCTGTAGGTCTCAGAAGTTTTCTCTCTATGCAACCCCTTCCTCTCCTGTATTCTGTCCTATGAACTATAGCTTCCTTGATCTCTCTGAACTCTTAGGTCTGTCCTCTCAATTTATGTATAACATGGGGCTTCATCTAGATTCTCACTTTCTGCTCTACAATTTGGAAAATCAGCAAGTTAGCAAACTTGTAAAATCATAGAGCTCGCACTGTTTCTTTCTTGTCCCCTAGAGATCACTATCTTTTGTTGACTATATTAAATGTCTTGAAATCTATTATTTTATTTTGGCAACCACTTTTTGTTGTTTTAGGTAGGAAGGTAAATCTGGTCCCTATTATTTGGATTTGGCTGGAATTGCACCTGGTTTCATTAGCAGCCAAGTCCTATCATCCTCAAAAAAAAAAATAAGCTTCTGGGAAACAAGGAAATATTGTTTTCCTGGGGGAGGCCCCTTATTAGTCTTGATAATAGAGACAAACATTGATTACAATAGAAGATATGTGATGACATTGATTCTTAAGTCTGCAGAGTCATACATAATTTCTGTATGAAATTAAAACTGAAAGGATAGAAGATGTTTGATTTTCTTGATTAGACTCCCCCGAAATTCTTAGTAAACATAAAGGTTATAAGTATCTTCTAGTATATACTCACTCTCAAGCTCTCTCTTCTGGCTGGATTCATATCTGTGACTCTTTCTAATGACTTTACACTTTCTCTTTCCCAGGAATAGCTAAGAAAATTTAGGTTCACTGGGATTTAATTATCCATTTGAAAAGAACATTAAAACATCCTTCTACCTGTATTTTGTCTTAATGAATTAACAATTGGAAAAATGTTACTTAGGATTATCTGAATAATCAGTAGAGTAAGAGTATTAATTTGCCTAAGAATGGGATAAAAGCTAAAACAGAATATGAAGCCAAGGTTTTCAAAATTATTCCTTTTAATTTTCTTGTTATTGTGATTTAATTGAAGATTTTTTTTTTTTTGGATGGTACCAGGGATTGAACTCAGGGGCACAAGACCCCTGAGCCACATCCCCAGCTCTATTTTGCATTTTATTTAGAGACAAGGTCTCACTGAGTTGCTTATCACCTCACTTTTGCTGAGTCTGACTTTGAACTCGAGATCCTCCTGCCTCAAACTCCAGAGAAGCTGTGATTCAGGTGGCTATGCCTGGCTAACTGAAGAATTTATAAATATGATGACTACATAAAAATAAAAGGTAGCACATAAAATCCATTTGGAAACTCATCAATGGTTTAGAGGTAGAAGGACTCATTAGTATGCTTGTGTTTGCTTTTTTATTTGTATGTCCAAATCACTACAGTTATTATTACTTTCCCTGTAAAAATTAGGAGTTAATAGTTCAGGCTTCAAATCACCACTGAAAGCTCTAGATACTAAAGTATCTAGAACTAAGTAGTATCCAGTTCCTAAGTAGGCATAAATAGGGTTAAATCCTGCTGACCTTAGTTATATTCTACTCATTTATGAAAAGTTAGTTGAGATTAAGGATAGGAGGTGTTTTATTTTTAATGATTGACTCTAGAATAAATATACTTTTTTTCTCACTACCTATGCATCAATTCTGAGAATGAGACAGAAGGTATAGTGGAATAAACTCAGTTGAGTTATTCAGGCTTAGCTACCAGTATTTGTTGGTGACAATTTCTGCTTACTGAAAAAAAAAAATCAATCTATGTTGCTGTCTAGAATATATTTTTACTTTACTTCAAATACATTAGCTGTTGGTATATATCCCAATACTAACTTGCTAGTTTATTTTATTTAATATATATTTGAGGGGATTCAAGATGGCGGATTAGAGGAAGGCTGCATTCCTACTTGCTCCGTGGATTCCTACTTGCTCGGGATTCAAACAGCAGGAATATGGCTCTCAACGAGATTTTATATTCAAAGCACATATAAGGGGTCCCCAGTCGCCGCTCCGGAACCAACTCTGCCGGGCTGGGCTCGGCCCGGCCATAGGCAGCTACCACCCGGGAGCGCCGGACCCTGCAGCTGCTTCGGAGTCACTGACCAGGCCTGGGCGCCAGCCGACAAGTGAGTGCAGGTCCCCAGCAGCAGCTTCAGAGTCACTGATCAGGCTCCTGTATCAGCCAGCAAGTGAGTGCGGGACCCCAGCAGTGGCTTCAGAGTCACTGACCAGGCTCCTGCATCAGCCAGCAAGTGAGTGCGGGACCCCAGCAGTGGCTTCAGAGTCAGGAACCACTTTGGAGTCACTGACCAGGCCTGGGCGCCAGCTGGCAAGTGAGTGCAGGTCCCCAGGAGCAGCTTCAGAGTCACTGACCAGGCTCTGGCGCCAGCCCTCAAGTGAGCACAAGGACTCCAGTAGCCGCTGGGAAATCACCATCCTTAGGTCAGGTTCAGGCCTGAACCCAGGGCAGCCTCAGCTGTGAACACATACCCACCAAGCCATCGGGCTGCCATATCCAGCTCCAAACCCAGGCCTGCACCCTGTTCCTGGTCTAGTCTCAGGCCAGCACCCATGCTGTCGCAGACCATCTAACACCAGCAGGTTACCTTAGCCCACAAACATTGATTGATTATCCCTGACTTGGAGGGAGTGGGACAGCATCCTTTTTGGGACACAGCATTACCAAGCGCCTGACAGGCATCAGACTACTGATCAACAGGAGGTTTGAATAGTACAATATAAGTTTACGGCAGAACTTTCTTCCTCTTTTTTTTTTGTCTAAATAGTAATATTATGATTATTTCTAATATACTTACTACATTCCCACTTCTGTCCTATTAATACCCTTATCATTCTATCATGCTCTAATATATCAGTGTCCTTGGAGATCCATTCTCTTTTCTCATGCTAAAAACTTATTTCCTCTAATTCCGCTCTCAAAATTCCTATGACATAGTAACTCTATAGACTCACTTCCTATCTCATAAACATTATATTCTAAACCACTCAGCATTTTCTTTTTCCACTATTTGAAGTTGAGGTCCTTATTGTAAACCTATCGATTATGCAGTAGATAATTTGCACTCATTTCTGTATACTATAACGCAGTTTATATCTAAATGGTTCTATATGGTTTAAGGATACATATTGTTTCTATGGGGTACTGCGAATAATAAACTCTTCAAAGTGAGGTATTGGAAATCTGCAGGGACACTGTAAGTCTTTTCAGGGAAACTGCAATCCCTCAGACTCACACTTCTAGAGGGGAAGATACACGAACAGCATGAAAAAGCACAGGAAGAAAGTGTCCCAAACAAACACATCAAGGAAAGAAAATTTCAGACCAATATCCCTCATGAACATAGATGCAAAAATTCTTAACAAAATTTTTGCAAATTGCATACAAAAGCATATTAAAAAGATAGTGCACCATGATCAAGTGGGTTTCATCGTGGGGATGCAAGGTTGGTTCAATATCCGGAAATCAATAAATGTAATTCATCACATCAATAGACTTAAAGTCAAGAACCACATGATTATTTCAATAGATGCAGAGAAAGCATTTGATAAAATACAGCACCCCTTCGTGCTCAAAACACTAGAAAAAATAGGGATAGTAGAACGTTCCTTAACATTGTAAAGGCTATCTATGCTAAGCTCACAGCTAGCACCATTCTAAATGGAGAAAAATTGAAAGCATTCCCCCTGAGAACTGGAACAAGGCAGGGATGCCCTCTTTTGCCACTACTATTCAACAATGCCCTTTAATCTCTAGCCAGAGCAATTAGACAGACCAAAGAAATTAGAGGAATACGAATAGGAAAAGAAGAGCTCAAGCTATCCCTATTTGCTGATGACATGATTCTCTATTTAGAAGACCCTAAAAATTCCACCAGAAAACTTCTGGAACTCATAAATGAATTCAGTAAAGTAGCAGGATATAAAATTAATGATCATAAATCTAATGCATTTTTATTCGTAAGTGACGCATCCTCTGAGAGAGAAATTAGGAAATCTACCCCAATCACAATGACCTCAAAAAAAAAGAAAATACTTGGGAATCAATCTAACAAAAGAAGTGAAAGACCTGTACAATGAGAACTATAGAAGAGTAAAGAAAGAAATTAAGGAAAGTCTGAGAAGATGGAAGGATCTCCCATGTTCTTGGATAGGCAGAATTAATATAGTCAAAATGGCCATACTACCAAAAGCGCTATACAAATTCAATGCAATTCCAATTAAAATTCCAATGATGGACCTCTTTGAAATAGAGCAAGCAATCACGAAATTCATTTGGAGGAATAAGCGACCAAGAATAGCTAAAACAGTTCTTAGCAAGAAGAGGGAAGCAGGGGGAATCACAATACCAGACCTTCAACTATATTACAGAGCAATAGTAACAAAAACAGCATGATATTGGCACCAAAATAGACAGGTAGATCAATGGTACAGAATAGAGGACACAGAGACAAACCCACATAAATACAGGTATCTCATACTTGACAAAGGAGCCAAAAACATACAATGGAGAAAAGATAGCCTCTTCAACAAATGGTGCTGGGAAAACTGGAAATCCATATGCAGCAAAAGGAAAATAAACCCTTACCTCTCACCCTGTACAAAACTCAACTCAAAATAGATCAAGGACCTAGGAATTAGACCAGAGACTCTGCACCTAATAGAAGAGAAAATAGGTCCAAATCTTCATCACGTTGCCCTAGGACCAGATTTCCTTAACTTGACTCCCAAAGCACAAGAAATAAAAGCAGGAATCAATGACTGGGATAGAGTCAAACTAAAAAGCTTTTTCTCAGGAAAGGAAACAATTAGCAATGTGAAGAGAGAGCCTTCAGAGTGGGAGAAAATCTTTGCTACACACACTTCAGAAAGAGCACTAATCTCTGGAATCTACAAAGTACTCAAAAATCTTTACACTAAGAACACTAATAACCCAGTCAATAAATGGGCCAAGGAAATGAACGGACACTTTACAGAGGAAGATCTATAAACAATCAACAGATTCATGAATAAATGTTCAATATCCCTTGTTATAAGAGAAATGCAAATCAAAACCACCTTAAGATTTCATCTTACCCCAATTAGAATGTCTCTTATTAAGAATACAGGCAACAACAGGTGTTGGTGAGGATGTGGGGAAAAGGGTACACTCATACATTGCTGGTGGGATTGCAAGTTGGTGCAGCCACTCTGGAAAGCAGTGTGGAGATTCCTTAGGAAACTTGGAATGGATCCACCATTTGACCCAGCTATCCCACTCCTTGGCCTATACCCAAAGGACTTAAAATCAGATTACTACAGTGATGCAGCCACATCAATGTTCATAGCTGCTCAATTCGCAATAGCTAGATTGTGGAACCAACCTAGATGCCCTTCAATAGATGAATGGATAAAGAAACTGTGGTATATATACACAATGGAGTATTATTCAGCCATAAAGAAGAATAAAATTATGGCATTTGTAGGTAAATGGATGATGTTGGATATGGTTATGCTAAGTGAGATCAGCCAATCCCAAAAATCTAAGGCTGAATGGTCTCTCTGATAAGTGAATGATGATGAATTATGCGGGGGGGGAGGGAGGGCGAAGGTTGGCTAGAATGGAGGAAGGATGGATAGCATGGAGGGAGGGGAGGGTGGGATCGGTGTGGAGGGGTAAGAATAATAACAGTATGTGTGACAGATATTATTGCCCTGTGTCCACGTATGAATGCACAGATGGTGTGACTCTACTTTGTGTACAACCAGAGAAATAATAGCTGTGCTCCATTTGTGTTCAGTGAATCAATAAGTAAATAAAAAAGAGCAGTTGCTGATTATACAAATAAATATTCTCCTGAAATTCTTTGAAATTAAAGGAGAACTTATCAAGATTACAAAGATTTTATGACACTAAAGTACCTAACTTGACCCAAAAGAAAAGCCATATACTTGGAAAGGACAATGTATGTTTGATCTCCAGAATGCAAAGACAGAAACTTCACATTAGATCTTATTTGTGGGCAACTAGTAAGGGGTCCTAAAAATTCAGATTTCTCTTTTCTGGAATTCTAAAATTGAATAATTTGATAAATAAAACAAAAAATGTCAGAAGAAAGATTAGAATACCCCTTGGAATACCAAATGGAGGCAACTTAGAAGATGTGGATTGGCTCAGACACAAGAATCACTAGCCTGGTGATGGTGGTGAGTGGGCAGAAGCAGGAGCTGCCTGCTCATGGAGGAGCAGAGAAGGCCGCTTGGTCTCCCGATGTCTCCCAAGGAGGAAGACAGAGTCTGAGCCATACATGTTCTGCTATTTTTCCCAAAACGTCCACCCTCCTAGGGACCGAGTTCATGGAGGAGTGTTCACAGGAAGACCTTGTCTTGGAAACCAAGAGTTAGAAAAACATTCCCAGTGTAATATTTCACAGTTTCCTTTCACCCACTGGGTTTAACTCTTAATCTTATAATCAAGCAGGGGTGTGACTGTCATCTGCAGAGAATGAAAGGGACTTCTATCAGAACAGTCCTGTTCCCACATCTCTGTGAACCATCCCCAATAGCAACACTGTTCCTGCTGGAAAAACCTGCTGAGCAATTGGATTTTTCTCCAAGAAGACTAATCTAAACCAAAATGCACATCATTAAACCAATTCCAACACTACTCTACAGGCAGAGCATAAAACCGTCTCTTTTCCATTTCCCACTCAATACTATTTTAGAAACACTGTCTAGTTTACCATTTCTTATGTTTTGCAATGAGACCAAATAATATTCAAATAAAGCACACTCTAATAAAATACCTACAATAGAAATACCTCCAAAGTTTTAACATAAAGCCCTTCTATTATATTTCTTCCCAGTGAGAATTTGAAACTCAAAATTAAGTTCTGTTGCATTAAAGTCAAAGAAATTACAGTCAATATCAAAATTTTTTCTCTTGTGAATTGAAGTTCAAAGTTTGGAATTATTAATTAAAAAACTAAAAGCTAAAAATATATTTATATATATTTGATTTGAATTTGAAGTAGACTAATTAAATTGCCTTATTTACTACCATCACTAGAATCACGAACACCACCAGCATCACCCCACCATCATCATCATCATCATCATTAGTAGTAGATGCAGCAGCGATCTGACTATTTTGGGATATATTTAAGAGACATGAGATATTATATAGGCCACACTAATAACTTGGTCCAGCAAAACAGTAATTTAAGAGCACATGAAATGGGACCATTTATGAATATCTGGCTCTGCTTAAGTCACTGCTATTATGATTGTGATCCATATACAGCAGCTAACTTTATAAGCTTTGACCTCCATTTTGACCTGAACTGACTTAAGTGCCATTATTCAATAAGCCTCTGTTCTAAAGTCATATGGTTAATTCATTGTACTCCAAGAAAATGATACTATTCTATCAGTGTTTGATTTTTTCTTTTTAATAAGATGTTAAGTCTTGAACTCACACATGGTGGTACTCTTTAAATGAGCTAAAAATCCTTTGAATTTGAATAGTAGTTAAATTGTGGAATTTTACTTGCAATTGCCAAGTTGAGTGCAATGCAAATCATATACACTGTCATGCATGTTATATACTATGTATGTTATATTTTATATGTTATATGTTATCATGTTATATGTTATGTTATACATTAATTTTTTATGTTATGTATGTTATAATTTTTGGTGCTGGGGATTGAACCCAGTGGCGCTTAACCACTGAGCCACATTCCCAGCCCTCTGTTATATTTTATTTAGAGACAGGGTCTCTCTGAGTTTCTGAAAGCCTCACTAAATTGCTGAGACTGACGTTGAACTTGTGAGCCTCATGCCTCAGCTTCTTGTGCCACTGGGATTACAGGTGTGTACCACCACACTCAGGAAGTTTTCACTTCTTTATATTTGTTCTTTTCTAATGTTGGTGTACCCTTTCTTACTAATTAAATTTATTTTCAATGATACATAAAAAATAAAAAATGTACACAGTAATGGAGTACCATGTGATGATTCAAATTATGTATATATTACATAATGTTTACATCAAGTTAAACATATTTACCTCCTGAAACATCTATACATTCTTTATGGTAAAAACATTCAATATCTTTTCCTCTAGCTTTTTGAAATATACAGTACATTATCATTATCTATAATCATCCCACTGTTCAATAGCGCAGCAACACTTCCTATTCCTATGTAGCTGTAACTTAGCATTAATCATCTCTCCCTGATTCCTCCTTCCTAGCATACTATTGAGCCTCATACTTGTCTATGTAACCAGTTTCTTGTTAAAAAACAACCAGTCCTATTAACAACTGTGGATTTGATCTTGTTTAAGGGCTAAGGTGACTGAAAATACTAGAAAGATTAACTTTATTTCATTTTTTTATTTTATGATCATAACACTAATAACTGTAAGAATACATTTGTTTATGTTTATAAATGGTGCTATTGCATTGATTAAAAACTAATTGCAACTTAAGGATCAATGCAATTTATCAACTATTATAACAAATTATTCACTGAGATGAATGGCTATTGACAGAATTGATAAGTCAGTCAATAATTTGTGGACAGATTAGCATCAGTCAAAACAGGTGACATTTTGGATCCTGGAGTGGCTATGCAATTTTAAAACAAAAATTATTTTTCTTTGATGATATTCTCTATCATGAAGACAAAAATGATGTAATTGAATTGAATTGCCTATAGTCCTTTTCAAAAACTGTGAATAGATGAAAAAATTTTAAAGAGATCTTTATAATAGTACTGATATTGAAACAATTGATACAAACAATTATTCACAAAACCATGAATATCTAAACTGATGACATCAGTTATCCCATATAAAGCTGAGGCAATATCCCCTTTATTCTCCTGATGCCTTGATGGACTGTTATCAAAGACATCTACATATGTTGTTAACTATGGTGTTAGATACTTACAGCACAAATTATCACATGTCCAGCTGCTCATGTTTTGAAAGAAATTGGCAAGATGAAAAGACAACCACAGACCTGGATTAAGAAAGTTGCATCCTCACAAATACTGTGACTATTTTAGGTCAAAATATGTTTTTAAATAATTTGTAAAGTTAGTATAATCATTGAAATGTATGGGCAATTTAAAAAAAATCAGAGAGCTGGACTTTAAAAAAATCGATATTCACTATGAATATGTCCATAGGACAAAGTATTATTTTGTTCTATGAATCTTATTAATATGGTCAATGTGTATTTATTTATCTGTATATGTACCTAAGTTAGATAATGAAAGTCCTTAATCTTGTCTAAATTATCTCACCAGCTTTTCTTTAATGACAAATATTCAACTATTTTATTTCCTGATTTTCAGATATAAGATATATCTTTATCATACAAATATTAACATATCCATAGTTTGATTAAATTTCCTAAATTTGGTATGGTTATTTTAGTAGTTTTATCAGCTACATTAGCTTATCACATGTGTGGTTTCAATAGCAGCATGATTTACAAAATGATAATTCAATAATTAGACATACTTTGCCTCTTCTTGTCTTACCAAATATACTTTTCCCATAAAAATATCAAATAAAGTGGGACCACCCTGTATTTGGTATAGAGAAACCAATTAGTGCTAGAAGAATTTTTTTTTCCTTTTAATGAGATGCAAAGTTTTGAAGTAACACACAGTAATTGTCTTTCAGGTTGTTTGTAATAGAGGGAGAGAGAGAAGGGAAAGGAGGGGGAAAAAGAAAGTTCAGAAATTCTAGGATTTAAGGATTTGAGGCATTAAATAAAATATAATAATGTTAGTATAATTAAATGCATCAACTCATTTTGATGTGATAATCTAAAAGTCTTCTGAAATTAATTCTGTATGATGAGAAATTGCTTTTGTTTTTCTCTTTTTCTTCCCTTCCCTTGCCATCTCTTCCCTCTCCTTAATGTCCTTCTTCTCTTCCCTCCCCTCTCTTTCTCTTCTCTCCCTTTCCTTCCCACCTTTTTCTTTTTTTCCTTCCTTCCTTCCTTCCTTCCTTCCTTCCTTCCTTCTTTCCTTCCTTCCTTCCTCCCTTCCATATTTCCCTCTCTTCCCTCCCCCTTCAATTTACATCATACAATAGTGTGATTTCTTATACAGTTTAACATGTCTCTCAGTTTTCTCAATTATATGACAATATATAGTTGATCATAAACCATCTTAATATTTATATGTTATAATGTGCAAAATTAGAATAAATTTAAATAAAAGTTTTCATCATTTCTGTGATATTCTAATGAGTTTTTGGGGAGTCTGATTAAACAGAAAAGTGAGTAAATAGGAATTCCAACCTACTTTTACTTTCTCACCAGACAACTTTATGAGGAGTAGACTGTATAGCAAACATTTTAGCTTAATATTGGAACTATGTCACTAGGATGACTTGAAATGGAAAGGATTTATCCAAGTACAGAAAGTCAACTCTTCTGCAGTAAACTTTTAATTAACTTATTTAATTGTGTCCAAAGGGTATGCAATGAAGGGTACCTTTTGTAAATTCAAAAAAAGAAATATGTATAAACCAACATAATTAATGATTATAATTACCATTGATCAACTCAATTCAGTCTAATGTGTTTTTACCTGTCCTAGCTGATTAAAGCAGAAGGGGGGAGAAAGTGCCTCTCTGAGAGGCAATGATATTCCATAACAAGATATAAAGCTTTTTAACTTCCTGAGTTATCCTCCATCTATTCTTATCTATCTGAAGAAATGAAACTACTTGCAAAAGGAGTCATAATATATAATTAAACATCCACAGTTCATAGTGTAACACTGTAGGGACAGGTTTGGCACACAGCTGCTGCACAGGGAACACTGAGAGCTCTGAGGATATAGGACATAGCTGAAACCCTAGCTAAGGATGGTCAAAAACATCATGTACACCGGATGAGAAATTGTCTCCCTGACTAAGTAAGTCCCAATGCTGAAAAGGACTAAATATGTAATGCTACATCAGCAGCAGTGGAGGAAAAAGTATAAAACCTAAGAGTCTTCGGTTTGGGTTCTGCCTCTTAGCTATAGTGCACAGTTTTAATGACACACTCTCATTAGCTCAGCCTTACTGGACTATTTCAAGCATTCATCATCTTATGTGGCTAACAGCAAAGTTCATGCAAAATTAGTGGAGGAGGGAATGAGGAGGATTAAAAAGGTCTTTCTGCTTAAGGGAGTAAAATGCAGGTTGTCCTGAGCTCTTCATCTAGTCCTCTACATTTATTAAGGGCAAAACCATTTATCTTTCTACTCGTAAATGGAACAGATACAGTATCTCTCCCCCGGGCACCAGGAGCCACTGGGGAAAGCTAGATTAGGCTTGGAGAACTGATGCAACCTAGTGTGGTGCGTTACTTCATGGAGCAATAAGTTAGCAACACACTTTGATTCCAAATATTTTTAATATGGTTTGTCACACATGCACAGAGGGAAACTAAATGGCAAAAAAGATTGCCATTGCCAGTTCTGTATTTTATGATCTGTAAGCATGATGTCAGAATTTTCACAAATGGACATTCAAAACATAAAGGACATGGCTAAAGATTGGCTTCTAGGAGGGTTCTTGTGAAAGAACAATAAAACAATAAATCACATGGCTAGAGAGAAATAATACGTGATATGTAAAAGTTTATTCTTTTAAATCAAATGTCAATTAAGACCTAGATTCTTACCACTTTTGTGGTCACTATCATTTTTCCTCTGCAATATAGCTCTGTCCTGAGTTTCAAGCAGAGTATACTGTTCATCTTGGCCTGTGGTGGCTGGAACATACTAATTTGTCCTACTACATTTTTAATTTCAGGATTGATTTGTTGGCTTTGCAACTGACTGTCAGAATAATTCATATACATGGTATTAAAAATAAGTGTGTGGTGTTTTTATTAATGTACTCTTAAAGAATAATGAAACCTTCAGATCTGCTCTAATGAATTCTGATGAAGCAAAATGCTTAAGAATGATGTTCTTTGTACATGCTTATTCCTCACTTAAGAAAGTAAAAAATCTGCTCAAAGAGACGAAATCTCCAACAAGAATCTGAAGACCCTTTGTGAATTAATAGTCTTATCCTTATATATTGAGTCACTATGAAAAAAAAAGGAATCACAGATTTCTACTTGTGTTTGGAGCTCAGGATAATAAGGAATTTTTCTATTGCTTTTTAAAATCCTTCATCTTCTACTTTCCTGCAATCCCACTCTTTGGCAACATGCATATATTTAGAATGTATTTTTGAGTGTAGCTTGCTAATGTTGAGAACACACAGTCACTGTGTTTTAGTATTGCTATGATACTGTAGATGTGACACACTGTTCATAAAAACCAT
This sequence comes from Glaucomys volans, assembly GCA_020662805.1. Classification (NCBI taxonomy): domain Eukaryota; kingdom Metazoa; phylum Chordata; class Mammalia; order Rodentia; family Sciuridae; genus Glaucomys; species Glaucomys volans. The sequence goes on along the minus strand of JAJEJO010005106.1, from coordinate 350,703 downwards.
GCTCAGAATTGTTGCACTTAAATATTAAGAATAGCAAGATATATGGGGAAAGCTTGCTTTTATTATTTAATCTATTGGTCATTTTTGCAGGATAACCATATCCATACATTTAAAATCTCTGTGTGTGTGTGTGTGTGTGTGTGTGTGTGTGTGTGAGAGAGAGAGAGAGAGAGCGAGCGAAAGGCAGGGGGGGAAACAGTTTTAAAAGGGAAAGAGGCTTTTGTATCCAGTATATTGATAAGCTGATAAGTTATACCAATTACTCCTCTGTAAATGAATGCATGCTGGATAATGTGGCATTGCCATGTCTCTGTCATGTTTTAATATGCACATTTTCATCTTAGTTTTTTTCAGACATTTCACAACCATAGTGCCCTCTGAAGGGAAATTTACATCCTCCTGTTTATAAAACTAACAACACTCATCCCCTGTCATACTGCTACCAAAAACTACAAGAGATGCCAAAGTTTAGTAATGGTCAGTAAGAACGTATCTTTTACTTTTCTATTCAGAAACAATTTCTGCCTTTTTTTTTTTTTTTGTCGTTGTTGGGAGGCAATATTACCTACATTTGAAATAAACTCTACCGGGAGTCAGAACAAGTTCACTCATTTACTAGTTGTATGACCTTGTACTAATTAAACTCTAATTTCCTCACTGTGAATGAAATAGCAATACATATTTTATAAGGTTGTTGTGCAGAGTGGGAAAATAAAATTCCCTGGCACAAGGTGGATATATTCCTATTCTGTCAGATTTTTTTTTCTTTTTTTCAGAGCTTTACATTTTTCAAACATTTTCACAAACATTCCTTGGTTGATGTTCAAAATAATACACTCAGTTAGGTAAGGCAAAAATTACTATTGACAGGTTAGGTAACTAAGGCCCATATAGCCAGTTGCTGAGAACACTAGCAGGAATCCAGGTGGTTTCCTCCAAGACTGGCATATACTATCAGTATTCTATCAAATTCTAGAACAGAAATCTCTCTGGCCTGATATGTTTCTTTTCAAATTCACATGTAATGAATATATAATTATAGATGAACACCTATCTTATTATGTTATTATAGATATTATCTATCTATATTATTTAGATATATATTTTCCTCAGCAATTTCCTAAGTTTAAAAAACACCTAATGTTTAAATTTCTTGTGTAATTTTCTAAAAGCTTTACTTTGTATGAAGGGATATAAGTAAAACACTTTTATTATAAAACTAAATTATGGGGGAAAAATACAAACTAAAGTAAAAGAAAATTCCTTTTCTTCTGGGACATTCAAAACAGTAGAATATCAATATATAGAGTATATTGATGTTTTGTATATATGGTAAATATACAAAACACCTTAACAACTCTTTCCCTTACTTTAGCATGAAAAAAGCTTGAATACTAAAAGGAAACAGCTCTTTGGAATTCTTGGAATCCAGTCCAATTCCAGAGCCTGCAAAAGCAGCAGAAGTAGCTGACAGCCTTAATGGCCTCAATGCTACCTACTGCTGCTCCCTGGATTTTGGCCCAGGTGTCCCTGAGGCTATCACTAGCTTCTTGCACTAGGAATTGTCCCTTTCAGGTAATGGTGACTATGGGGACATGTAGAATTGTGTGACAGGGCCAATTCACTATTTGGGATTCTCTGCACAACCAAGAGCAGACACCAACGGAGATGTCCACGGAGGAGGCAGGGTGATTTGATACACTGACGGGAAAAGGGGAGAGAAACAGAATTGTTCTAAAATCAGAGCAACAGGACATAGCTCTATAAGAATATTTCATAGACATTTTTATTTAAATATACTATGGAAAGAGACTTTTGTTTTGCCTAACTCCTCAGAGTAATTCCTGTGTCTCTGATTCAGAAAAAAGCCTGACTTCGGCTCTCCTCAGACTTCTACCACTAAAATCTCAAAATGGATGAAGCCATATAGTCCTAAAATCCTTTATTTGCACCCATGTGAATACTTCCTCCAATATACCTTGAACCAGTCATGATGCAGATGTCAGGCTTCCTCATTAGAACATGAACTCCTGCACGGGTCAGAAAATAATTCTATTTGTCTTCCTCAGCCTAGAACAGTATTTGTGTGCATAATAGACACTTAGGTCTATAGAATTAAACAAATTCATAAGAAAATGAAAAAGAAAGGATGAATTTATTACATTGTAATAATTTATTTTTCATTGATAGATAATGCTTCTTTTTCTTATTTTGAAGAAGAAAAGTATATAATTTAAAATGCTTTCAAAGGTTTTCTGGTATAGTAAACATAGAGGTAGGAAAGGACTGAGAGGCAAACAAAATTTCTGCTGAGATACTTGTACATGTGGACTTAGCAAAGGAGAAGAAATCACCACTTACTATCTATGGTAGGCTTTTAATCCCCATGATACCCATAAAAAGTATGTGTTATAATCTTCGCTTTTAAATGAGAAAGAAGAGCAAAAAGGTTAGGCAATTGCCCCAAGTCACTCAGTAAACTGTGGAGCCAAGAATCAAATTCATGAGTTTGATCACAAAGTCAGTGTTTAGTTCCATATAACATGATTGTCTATTCCTCCTGGTTTTCAAATTTTATGTTAAACTAAAAACCTAAAACTAGAAAGAAACCACTATTTACAAGTAATAGAAGAATTGCAAAAATAAGATATTAATTTACCTTAGAAATAAAAATTAAAAGCATTACCTTAGATTTAAAATTAGAAACACTGAGTAAGTAGGGAATGGGTACATAGTAGATAAATTTAGCACATACATATTGTTCTAAATATTAGATATGCTAAGTTTAGAGAAAGGATAGATCTTAGAAGTGCATGTGGTATCAGTGGAAACTAGGTCTCTATTAAATTCAGCAGTTGTTTTCCACGCAAAGGATTCCTAAGCTACCTAGGGACATGTGAACAACCTCAGGCTAAGTGAGTACTAGTGTTAAATCAAGAAACCATTCACAACTAAACTCACAAAGCAATTGCTATGGAATCTAGTATTTTTATCTTGCAAAATATTTTGAGAATTTATTTTTATGTTTAAGGATAGTTAATTTATTGTGATCATATGCATTTAAATGATTTTCTAAATTCCTAAGCAAAATTTTACTATATAACACTGTACATTATGAAGGAACACATCTACAATGTCATAAAAGTCCTGTGTAGATATGGATTCATAGCCAACATGGAAGGAAAATATTTCCTTGATATTCTTAATTAACTTGAAACATTTTATGACTCATGAAAATTTCATATACCCTATGGATGATATGGGAAAATATCATTAAACTCATTCACAGAGGAGGAATGAATTACCACAATTTATTTGGGACTTTACCCCTACAATGAATCAGTGAAGAGTTCTAAATTTACTGAAAGCTTCCAGAATAGTTGTCCACAGGATCAACCATATTGGATTTGATTGTCCCTTGTAATAACATCAGATCAAGTGCTCTTTTTCTAAGTTTTTTCAATACTGTTATCATTTAATGAAAGTGTTGAAATTTCTCTTCTTTCAAGTATTTTTTCATTCATGATATCAACCTTAACTCAAGCTAATGAAATATTCTAGTAGAAAAAGTCATCAGAAGATATTGTCTAATCACCAAAATGGATAGATGAACAATTTCTCTCTTTGGGGTGCCTGATCATCACCTCCCTGCTTAAGTTAACTGTGTGACAAATTCAAATGCTGCTTTATTTAGAGTGAAATCTCATTTATCCCAGGTAGTATGCTTATTTACTTGTTAGCTATTTTAAGTGTTGGTGAAGGGAAGGAATTTTAACACTAAGGGAAGAGTCAAACTTGCTTTTAGTTGCCTATTTCAAGTCCACTATCCATAAAGGGACTTCATAAGAGACTACAATGCTATTTTTGGTGAGAAAAGATCTATGCCTTTCTCCCTCTTTGTGTCTACCTAATCCTTTTAAAATTACTAGGTTCCAGGTCCGGTGGGGGGAGAGTATCTTTGTCTAATTATTGATTGCCCTCTAGTGGATGGAGTATAAAGATTTCTTGTTAGTATGTGATAAACCTAAATACTAATCTTGGAATATGTCAAATGCTACCTCTATATTTTCAAGAGACACGCTTGGCAACTACTTTTGTCTTTGTGCTCTTAGACCAAATCTCTAAATCAATCCACTTCTATACCATATTTCATGGATTGCTTTTTCTTTTTTCCAGGTTATCAAAAAACAGCAGGTATTTTTACAAGTCTACTATATACAAGGGACTATGACTGAATTGTGAGAGATTAAAAACAAAGTATAATGTATGGTCCCTGCTTTACAGAGCTCGCATTTATCTCTGACATGATACGTAAGTTGAAAACACAGTACAGATTATCTTTAACTGGTATCAAATGCTAACTGTATCTTTTAGATAAGGAAGGCTATTTGGTTTCAAAGACAAATTATCATATCATATTTCTTCCCCATTATGTAACCCATCCAAATTGTAATGGAAGTTTCCCAGTAGAAGAGAGTAGAGTGTTAATGGGGTCATGAGTTGAGGAAGTCATAAAACTTGAGTTTTTAGTTTCTTGGTACTCCATTAATACCTTTGAACTCTAAAAACTTTTTAAAATATGATTGTGCATAATGTGGGGTGGAAGGGAGACAAGAATGGAGGAAGGATGGATTGCATAGAGGGAAAAGAGGGATGGGATTGGTGTAGAGGGGAAAGAATAATAACAGAATGAGACAGACATCATTGCCCTGTGTACATGTATGATTCCACAAATGGTGTGACTCTACTTTGTGTACAACCAGAGAAACAACAGCTGTACTTCATTTGTGTTAAATGAATCAAAATAAATTAATTTAAAAAATATGATTGTGCTGATTTCCATCTCTTGTGGGAAAACTTCTAATATGAAAAATATTTGGGCATGATTTTAATATACTTAATGCTAATTAAATGATGATTACAATGCATCAGGGAGAGATTGATTTAGGGACTCTATGCATCCTGGTCAGCTAAGTATGTGAATAAAGATACCCAAATATTTTTCTATAAAAAGTTCCCCCTAATCTTCCTCTTCTTGACCATCCATCCATGACCTAGAAAAATCCTCTTTACCCCTATATCATAATACTTACAGTGTTGGATAATTTTTAATTTATTTACCTCCCTCTCTACAGGACTGCAAATTCTTTTTTTCTTTTTTTTCATTTCTTCCAGTGTTTAGGACAACTCTAACTATAATATGTAGAAAACTATTTCATCTTCCTGGTTATACATTTCATTTGTTTGTTGCAACTGTTACTTAATATGCAAGTAGATCTTATGAAACATAAATCAAAATTACACTCTTTATTTAGCAATTGAGAGAGGACCACATTCTCACAGTTTTTCAAAGCACATCAACTCAGAACAAAGCCAAATTAAGTCATGCAGTAATGTATCTAATGATTGAACTGAAGAAAATGATGATCTTTTAATGGAAATTTTAAAGCCAAATTCCCCAGAAAATAGTGTCATATTGTTAGTCTAATGAGAAAAATAATCTGTACAGTATTAGGAAACTTAAAAGAATAAAAGTTATGTGCTTTGAAAAATGAAATTTTTGCTTAAAATATAAAAATAGTAGATGTGTGAGTACAAAGAATGACATTGAATTCCTTAAATTTGACTACAAAGAAACAGGGGCCTGTTTTAATGATATAATTTGTTCATATGAAAAGTTCTATGGAATGCACTATAAAAGAGAGGTCTTTTATTGATTATACCTGGTATCTAAATGAACAAAAAATATATAATGAAAAATACAAGTAAAAGGACAGTGCTTAAAAAAATAAGAAGAAAACATAGTTGGGGCAGTATAACATGAGATTGATGCTCCAGGAAAGTGAATGATATGGACGACCCATGTTTAGTTCCAAAAATATGCTTTTCATGAGAAAGGAAAAAGTGAAAGAAAAAGGAACAGAAAGAATAAAACTATGTGAATATATTTATAGAATCCCATTTTCTCTTCCTGTTTGAAGAAGTTGCCTTAGTGTATTAAAACTACTTAAACATTTGTTCTCTGTATTACCCTGATTGGGAAAATAACGTTGGCCACAGCAGGACAACACGAATACCTTGGTACAATAAGCATGAGGCATCTCTCTTCAATCACTTCTCTTCTGTACATCCTTGTTAGAAGGAAAAGTGTTGCCTGTTTTTCTCTTTCCAGTCTCAGCAAGTACAAAACCCTCACTGATGGTCATAATATTCAGGAAAGCAGTCAACATTCAAAATCTTGAAATATTTGACCTAGAGTTATAGTTTTCCCCTTAAATCAGTGTAGTACTCAGAGGAGAATATGAGCAAATGATTATTTATTAGTACTTGAAAATTTGGCTCCAAATTCTGACTGGTTCAAGAAAATCTATAAGCATGGGCACTCTTTTTGTCAAGTAGCTTCAGAATTAGACTAGCAATACTTGATTTGCCTGTTGCCCTAAGTATCCTTTACACTTCAGGAAGGCAGAGAATCTGTTTGTTTTATTCACTGTTCTCTGACAGAACCTAGAGTAGTTTTTGGCACACAGTAACTTCTTATTGACATCGGTTGATGTCAATAAGAAAAGAAAGCTCAGTCGTACCTTTTTCTTGAGTATTATTTGGGTCCTGCTCAATCTATTTAATCTAAGGATAGCTGTGAAAAGTTGCAAGGGCATTTTATCTTATGGGCTCATTTGTTCCTTATGGAAGAGAGGGAAGAAGATATTTAAAAGAAATTAAATAATAAGAAAAGCTAAAATATTGCTGACCCCAGTTAAGTTATACTTAGAAATCCTTTATTCTATTCATTAGAAGACACATCTTTGGTTCTTTTGCCCAATTTTGTTATGAAGGGATAAAAGGCTAACGCTAATGTGGAGTCCTTGAATTTAACGAAAAGTAAAGTATGTAGTTGTCTTGTATAATCCAGACCATATTTAATAAGCAGGCTTGCTGAGTAGGCATAAATAGTATAAGGCCTACTAGATGTATGAAAAATATCCTCCTACTGAAGTTCAATCAAATGCATTGAGCATTTTCTGTATTTTGCCTAATGCTTTCCTTTCCGCAATGTAAAAAACATGTCCCCAAAGACAGTATTGGAAAAAAAAATTATGTGTATGTTTCCTGAGAGGGGTCCTCAGGGAAAGAATATCAATGATTAGAGTTAGACACCAGTGAAGATTCGGTCAAAATAGTGTCTGTGAAGTCTCCTCTAATATTTTAGTGCAAGTACAATATGTTTATAATTTTAAGACCTCTATTGCAGATATGCCTGGGATAACTACAAGGTGATGTTTTCAGTTAAAAATACACTGGATTTTAGGTAGATGGTATGATTCAGCAGAAACTTTCATAGATTTCTTACAACATTTTCAAAAGTGACTTGAAAGAGAGCCGCATAAAATGATATATAGAATTTTTATCATGAATTCTTTTGAACTTCAGAATGAACTTAATTTTCTTGTGGGACCATGATATTGTGGTCCTGTTGAATGAACCCCATGGATCACATTTGTCAGAGTATTCTAGTTATTAGGAAGAACTTTCATGGAAAAACAAAGCAAAAGTTTACCACGTGTTAACAGGTTTTTTTTAGCATCAAGATTCCTAATTGCTAGATTTATCATTTAACTTAAAATTTACTTTTCCACTCATCCAAATGACATTTAGATAATGGAACACATGCTTTTAGTGTGAGGACTTGGAATGGTTTCTTTGTTTATTGTCCAGACTTGCCATCTTGCTTCCAACATGGTGATGCCTATGGTGAGAAAAATAGGAAAGCAAGAGAGAAAATAGAAGGGGGGAAGGGAGAATGAAAAATAAGCCTGTGCACACAAGTTTTTAGGAATTTCAGTAATGAAGAACTGTGAGGGGTCATGTCCAGTAGGTAAAGGGAGATAGCAAATTTATGTAGAAGACCAGTATGTTTATAAGGGGTAGACTGTTTTCTTTCATCAAGAACATTTAATAAAAATTGTCATGTACTGTTGAGTAAAAACAACAACTGTAAATCAGAAGGATTAGCAGAAACATCTATGATCACTTGTTGCATGCCAGGCACTGTGTTAAAGAGATTTCCATGAATTAGTTTATTGGCAGCTTTCAATTGCATGCTGATGGATATAAAATAGGTAATGTTCCCTAAAACTGCTTTCATAATTGATGCTCACGCATAGATATACAGTTGGAGTATCTCAAGGTTACAGTGACATATATTTTATTACAAATTGAAAATAGAAAAGTTTGAAAATTTTGTTAGACTGATGACTATGAGCAATCTATTATTTTTTTGTATTTGTCTATCCATTTAATTGATTTTGCTTATTCATATCTCCTAAGCCATTTTAACAAAATACCCTCAACAGAGTCCAGAAGCTAGTGAGTGAAACAGGTTATATGCATGTAACAATAAAAAAGGGAAAAAATGAGAAAGTGAGAGAAGGTATAGGGAAAGCTAGGGGAGAAAGTAAATCTGAGTGTGGACTAAGAAACATTCTCTACAGGTCCTGAATTTGACCACTGTATTATGGAGCTAAGGATTTGTTTTTATGTTCTCTTTATTAGACACAGGTAGTGGTTATGAGAATACATCTAAAAATTCATGGTAGTATCACAGAAATAGATTCTATTTAAGACTACTGAGTTGTTGCGCCTTTGCTTGAAAACATTAAACAAAAAGTCTTCCTGCTTTGTACAATTACCTTATTTTTCACCAGACACTCCTTCTAGATGGGGAAGGACATTTTATATTTCTGTTTGAGATCTTTATAGAGCATGAATCCTGAAATATAAACCACTCCAGAACTTCTCTTCTTCTCTGTTCACTGACAAGAATCCCCCGTGAAAATTGGCCATGATTTCATTTCATGAACTACAGCAGATGCTTGGGTGGTGTTTGGATCCATGATATGAAAGCTCTCATTTCTTTCACATACATTTTCTAAAAATACGACTTTTATTTCACTTTTACGTAAAACATACAAGCCGATGGCACAATATTCAAATTGGAGTTCAATGCAGCAAAGAAATCAGACTGGCAGTGTAATAATGTAATAGTGCTTTGCCAATGTTTCATCAAGCAGCAGAGGTACAACATCATCAAGCCTTTGATCTACACTTTAAAAAAGCACGGGATACCTTTATAGACCCAAACTTTACTAAACACAGAAGCATAGAAAAACCAAACCAAAACACCATCTAGAATTTATAGAATTTACTTGTCAGGAGACATATATACATTCTTTTTTGGTTAGGCAGTTTTCTCCCTTCTGATTCTTTTGTACCATTTCGTAAATGTGTCTCTTTGCTTTAAAAATATGAAGAGAAAAATCGGTACCTCTGCAAATTAACTAGTGCAAAGGAAAATGAAAGAAACATCTTCTTGACTGATATTTGACTCATTGACAATTCAGCTATTTATAAGTCTCTCTAAGCCCCATGCTCTGCACAAGAAACAAGTTTCACTCTTCTATTCTACAGACATTACAGTGGCTTGAAATTTTTCCTCAAAGCACAACAGGGACTTCAAGAATAGAGATGTAACACTATGGATATCTCCCCAGTCTCTGCAGCACAGACAGAATGTGGGTAGCTACCAGAGTGGTTTAACTGTATAATCAAGAGTAAATACTTTTAATCCTTAAACAATGCAAAACTTTGAATCATTTCCTTTAAAAAGCAAGTGAATACTGAACAGTAAAATATATCAAGAAAAAATACAAAGAAATTATACTCCATCAGAGGAAGTGGTGCATGAATTAGAAAGCTTCAAAGTCTCCTGGGAAAAATTGCAGCTCCATAGCAAAGGAAGGAGAAAACTGATTTTGGTGTTGTTTTAGCTGTATTTATACCATCAGGCAGAAATGTTTTAATGTTAAAACACTCCCTAATACCTCAAGAGCCCATGCTTTTCAGCTTGTAAGACTTAGTAAACATGCAGGTCTAGAAGGATTCAGGTGTTCTTATTCACACAGCTGATTTACAGCAACTAGCTATAATGGAGAAAGTATCATCATGTAAGCCTTAGGGCATCTCAGAGTAGGAAAAAACCAATAGGGAGTCTTTTATTCTTGCTTTACTTACTTGTTCAAGAAGGGGAGGACTAAGTAAAGGCAAGAATGCAAGGAGCTTGCAGAGAGAGGAAACAAACAAATAAACATGAAACAGTGCTCCAACTTCTCTGTTTTCTGACTACAGGTTTTTATTTTATTATTCAGAAAAAAATAAATTTTTCTCCAAACTTGTGAATATTTATGGTCTTTCCCCTGGTTAGGAAAACCAGCTTTATTATGGAAAGTGAGAAGTGTCTGTAGAAATTATAAACAAACCAAAGTGTATTCTAAATCCCTTGTGGCTAATCTCATTATAAATGTGAATTTTTTTTTCAATGAGCTAAACAAGAATATATTTTAAATATAGTAATTTGCAATGTTAATAATATATGTCCTACCAGACAGTGAGTTATAGGTACCACAGCAGGAGCCTTTTGGAAGGATTATTGGTTGTAGCCAGTGTAGGACAGAGGAGGTTGACCTCAGCAGATGTGAGGTAATGTGGTCAACAGGGGAATCAGCTTAGCAGAAAGTGAACTACAAGTCAGATAGAATGAGCCCTTCAGAATTGTCACAATGTTAAGTCATGTAAGCTGAATGAGAGGCTTTTAGAAAGTTCTCATAATCAGAGTGTTTGTCTCCTGTGCTACAGATTTCACAAATGCTAACTGGAGGTAGCATTTTACATTTGCCCCATTTGGCTTGCTCTACCTTTTTTCACTGTTGTGATAACAAAAAAACTCTTTGATGCACCTTAGCTGCAGATGTCCTCTTGCTTTTTGTAACTCAAAAGGAGCAGCTAAAAACCTGCCAGCAGCGCTATTTGCCCTGCAGGTTTGTTCTCTTATCATCCATTATAGCTGATGTATTTGTACGCCTTATATTTCTGTACCATACCTCATTTCATCCAGAAGGGATTTTGAGAGAATACATGTTCTGTCAAGGGAACCTAGGACAAATTGGGTGAAATGATACTAATTTTATCATGCAGGGGATGTGGCAACTGCAGCAAAGAAAGGAGACACCATTGAACCGTGACTTATAAAATCAAAAAACCCTCTCTTTTTAGACTGTGTGTACACCTAACATTGAGAATGTACTGATGCTGTCCTTTACCCTTTAATAGCAGTGCCACGACTTACTGATATGTTGCTTTGGCCCTGAAGAATCAGGCAACATAAAGTGGGAATGCTTTATACTTAAGCAGCACCTTTCATCCAACAAGCTAAATCCCCCTTACAACCTCTGGTTCATTAACTCTCATAATACCTTCCTGAGGTGACATGTATAAACCCCATGGTTTATAGATGGGGTAACAGAAAAGTCACAACAGTTAGCTGACTGACTCAGAATGTTACAATCTATCTCTTTTTTTTTTCACAATGGCAATTGATTGTAGAACTCTGGGCTCCAAGGATGTAGACATAACCACTCACAGGAAACTGTCCTGTGAAAGTGAAATGCCACTGAAATGACATTCATGCAACTAGAGGGGTGAAAAACAATGCTGTTTTGTATGAACAACATTATACAAGGGGAACCTTTGCTATATGCATGAAGTTGACATTATTGTTTCTTGGAAACACTTTTTGAAGCAAAAATTGATATTAATACAAGCCATGATATCCAGCATTCTGTCTCATAAGCATGCATGGGACGGAGGAGAGTTTAAGAATATGTAGGTCATGGCATGGGTGTGGGGGACAGGAGTGGGATTTTAGAGTGTGGAGGGAGAAAAGAACAGAAGACAGAAGAACTAAGCTCATCATTAATATGCTAGAGATGGCATTACAAAAATGGTGTTCGAAGATACCATGTGGTAGAGTGGATGAGAGTGTCCCTCACATATCTGTGATGGTGGATACTACACATGTGTGAGCTCCTTATTCTTGCACCTCCCCAATAGAGTGAGAAGTCTATGAATATTTAGAAGTAAAACCTGTCTTTGGGATTGAGGTTTTTTCTGGCATGGGGATAAATATAAAATGATTTTACAAGATTATTAAGTTTATATTTGATGTGCTGAACTTTTTCAGAAGAATTGTGGTCGGTGCTCCTAGAGGACTGAGGCAGTTTATGCTGTTGCCTTTTTGTTTTATTGTTTGGTTTGCATTCACCAAGGAGTCATTCAAGAGTGATTCATAAAAGTTATGTCTCCAGTGTCAGAATGTTGCCTCTAGTGGCATTTGACAACTTAGTAACATTCTGGAATAGACTCAAACATAACTCGACACCACACCAAAGTCCTTATACCTAGAGTTCTAGAGTTCTTACTACACAGAACAAAATATTCCAATTAGTCTTATCAGTAAAATGTGCATTTACTGCATGTCATCTCAATTACCTTTTCTTTCATGCTCTATAGGATATTGCTTATTTCAGGGATAAATAAACAAAGTATTTTCCCACATTTTATTTTCAATTCAAAGAGGAATAAACTGGAGTTTAAAAAATTCTTTTAGGAGTTGACCTATTGAAAACCTAATGCTTACTGAATCTACTTCCTCACTTCGGCTCCTGGTTTTCCATGAAAGCTTCAAGTGATTGTCTGAAAGTGGTAGTATAGCTGAGTAACAACAAAAAGGAAGCACTAGAAGAAATTTCTCATTCACCCTCACCGATTTGGTCCAGTGTTGACAGGGGTTTTTTGATTCTCATGTTTAGACTACAGTTTCTTCATTTTTCAGCATTTTGACTAAATGACAATTTGTCAACAGTGTGTCATCTCTTGAATTTATGAATAATTTTGCCTAATTGTCATTAACTAGAATTTGGATACACGGATATAAAATATGTGAAATGAAATTTTGGTAACTCCTTAGTGATGCAAAATGTAGAAGACAGAGGTAACAAAACACAAAAGTCTTACAGAAATCAACGTTGTTTGTATCCTCTTTATCTCCCCCTCCGAAAACATTCCTACTGTCAGACTTTGTTTAATGCCTTCCCTGGGTGGTTGGACTTTAGCAGATTACTGCTATCATTTCATTACCAAAGAAGATTGCTAATGATTTGATGTTTTTCCAGCTGAATTTTAATGATTATTTTCATATAAGTTGATAACACCCCAATAAAAGAACTTATAATATCCTGACTGGCCTTGTACTCAACTGCTGCATGCTGGATGCACTTCATTAAGGAGCAGAGATACCTGAAAATGCATCATGGAATTGCAGAGTCTACAGAACAAAGGAACCCACAGAGCACATCTAACCTCTTGTTACTGAAGAAAGTACAGACAGAGATCCCTCTGAGGCCTACTTCTTCCTCAATATTCATGTCAAAATTGATATCAGTCCTGAAATGACACTACTGGAAAAACTCAGTGACTTCTCTATCATGAGCAGTACCCTGGAGGAACTGCAGTGTTGCTTTTTACAAATAATCAGAGCTGCTTCATTCTAAGGAGAAAAGCAAATTGGAATTCACTTTGAACAATGGAAATCTCTAGGTTCCACAAATCCCATACATTTTATCTCTGAACTTTATTCCAGAGTACTAGAATCATTTCTGTTTGCCTCTATCCAGTTTACTTTTTACTTAGTTTTTTTTTTTGTTAGTTCCTTACTGTAAACTGAAGGGATTATCTCTTCAGGAAGTTCTCTTGCGCCACTAAATGATGCATGCACTCTGGCAAGCAAAATAATAGGGTGTCTATTCCAATTCAGGGAAGATACTTTAGGGGAAGCAGATTCCCTAGGTGTTCCAGGTATTGCACTTTAAAGAGGCTGCCAAGAATTACAGCTTGTTCTTCAGTAATACACTGGATTTGTAGGTGCTTGGGCATCTATATGAGTGATCCTCAGCTGTTGTTAGTGTGTGCCTAAATTGAATAAATATTTTAGGAAACTGATGAGCAAAGCACTCAAGGCCATTGCATATGTAATATATGCATTCTTGTCTATACCCACCAAGACTCTCACTAAAGAACAGCAGGAACAGGATTTCAGTCCTTTGTATATCTGTATGTTGTGGGGAGGGAGGTCCACACTAGTGTGTGAAATGTAGTATGTGAAATGATTTCCAAGAAGGTTATCACAAAAACTACAAAAAGCAAGAATCTCAAGAATATAACAGATTAAAAAATGACAAGGGAAAAATCACAAATGATGGTACCTTTGGGAGAAAGATTTTTTGCTTTAGTAAAAATGAGATTCTTAAATCAAAATATCTCTCTCTCTCCCTCTCTCTCTCTCTCTCTCTCCACACACACATACACACACACACACACACACACACACACACACGATAAGCACTGGCCTAGATGGCAGAGCTATAGTTGTGAGTAAAACTCCTAAGTTCCCCATCTTCATAAATCTTACCTTTCAGTTGAGGAAAAAACAATGAACAAGTACACAAATAAGGACACAAATTAATTATAGATTATAGTCTGAAGGAAACAATAAAATGTGATAAGTTTAAGATTGACAGGAAGTAGGGTATAGGATAGGAAAGGGATATTGCTTGTAAGCTGAGAGGTGAATAATGAAAAGGAACTAGCTATACACAAAGTGGAATAAAGAGTGATAAGCAAAGGTAACTGCCCTAATGCCCAAGGAACTTGGTATTTTCATTGAAAAGATTCAGGCAAACGATCCACTTAGCTTAGAACTGGATATAAGTCAGACATACCAAAGAACAGAATGAGGAAGGATATGATTGTGTCTACAAGTGCACACATGGATTGTGTCAACTCCTCCTTTTCTTACTCTAAATTTTTCATTCACAAATTGATTTGAATTATCTTTAATCAATTTATGACAGCCAGTACTGTGTTCTGAGGTATAATGAACTATGGTGGTTAGCTACCTTCAGCTTACAGCAATGCTTCCTTTCTATTTGCCCCAAGTAGAACTCTTTAAATCTTCAAAAATTCTCTCATTATTTCTAATACTCTGATACAAAAAAGGATATATATGTCTGCTCTCATCTTTGCCACACAATCTAGACTTTTACCATAGAAAAATTTACCTTTGATCTTCATTTCATCTAGACTGAAGATTTTTGATTGTTTTTAATTTGTTCTTATTGATTATACTTTCTCCCCCTTAATTATTCTATGGCCTGTAGGATTCACCTCCTTAGAGGAATAATTGGTACAGCATAGTTTGGTGGCATCTGAGGTGTCTAAAAGGCCTCCATGCCACCAAAACAATTTTCTCAGATAACCTAACAGTTTGAACACATTTTTTGCTTTGGCAATATCTTTGGATTAAGTCACTGAAGACCCACATTTACAGATTCAAGTTGGGGGGTTGGGGGAAGGCTGCATTCCTACTTGATCTGTGGATTCGTACTTGCTTGGGATGCAAGCAGCAGGAATATTGCTCTCAACGAGATTTTATATTCAAATTACATCTAAGAGGTCCCCAGTCGCTGCTCCGGAACCAACTTCGCCTGGCCGGGCTCGGGCCGGCCATGGGCAGCTACCAGCTGGGAGCACAGGACCTTAGCAGCCACTCCAGAGTCACTGACCGGGCCTGGGCTCGGGCACCAGCCAGCCAGTGAGCGTGGGACCCTGGCAGCTGTTCCGAAACCACCATCACCGGTCTGGCTCAGGTCTGGGCTCGGGCACCAACCAGCCAGTGAGTGCGGGACCCCAGCAGCCGCTACAGAGTCACAGACTGGGCTCAGCCTGATCCCACAGAGCAGCTAACTGGGACTTTGGGACCCCAGCAGCCACTCCAGAGTCACCAACTGGGCTCGGGCTCGGGTCTAGGCTTGGGCACCAGCCAGCCAGTGAGCACGGGACCCCAGCAGCCACTCCAGAACCAACACCACCAGGCCGGGCTCAGGTGGGGGCTTGGGTGTGGGCTCGGGCCTGCCATCAGGCAGCAGCTAGCCAGGAGCAAGGGATCCCATTTGCCACTCCAAAACCACCATTGCTGGGCCAGGTTTGGACCTGGCCCGTGGGCAGCCCCAGCTGTGAACACATACCCACCAAGCCATTGGGCCACCATATTCAGCTCCAAGCCCAGGCCTGAACCCTGTACCTGGTCTAGTCTCAGGCTGGCACCCACGCTGTTGCTGACCATCTAACAACAACAGGTTACCTTTGCCCACAAACATTGATTATCCCTGACTTGGAGGCAATGGGACAGCATCCTTCTTGGGACACAGCATTACCAAGTACCTGACAGGCATCAGACTACTGAACAATAGGAGGATTGAATAGTACAATATAATTTTGCTGCAGAACTTTCTTTCTCTTTTTATTTTGTCTAAATACTAATATTATGATTATTCCTAATATACCTACTACATTCCCACTTCTTTCTTAATAATATCCTTATCATTCTAACACCCTCTAATATAGCTGTGTCCTTGGAGACTCATTCTCTTTTCTCATGCTAAAAACTTACTTCCTTTAATTCTGTTCTCACTATTCCTATGACATAGTAGCTCCATAGACTCCCTTCCTATCTCATTAATGTTATATTCTAAACCCCTCAGCATTTTCTTTTTCTGCTATTTGAAATTGTGGTCGTTATTGCAAACCTATCAATTATGCAGTAGATAATTTGACCTCATTTCTGTATATTATAATACAGTTAATATCGAAATAGGTTCTATATGGTTTAAGGACACATATTGGTTATAAGGGGTACTGTTAATAATAGTCTCTTCAAGGTAAGGTATTGGAAATCTGCAGGGACACCATAAGTCTTTACAGGAAAACTGTAATACCTCTGATTTGCACTACTAGAGGGGAAGATACACAAGCAACATGAGAAAGCACGGGAAGAGAGTGTCCCTAACAAACCTAGACGACATATCAAGAGAACCCAAAGATAGCAGGGTAGAAGGAATGACAGAAAGGGAGTTCAGAATGTTCATGATTAAAATGATCTGAGAAGAGAATCATGTGATGAAAGAGCAAATTCAAGCTATGAATAATCATCTAATAGAGCAATTGCAAAAAGGAAAAAATCAGTTCAATGAAGAGATAGAAGTTCTGAAAAAACAAACAAACAAACAGAAATCCTTGAAGGAAACAAGGAAATGAAGGAAACAATAAACCAAGTTAAAAATTCAATAGAAAGCAGAATTAACAGAATAGATCACTTGGAAGACAGAACCTCAGAAAACGAAGACAAAATATTTAATCTTGAAAACAAAGTTGAACAAACAGAGAAGATGGTTAGGAATAATGAACAGAACCTCAAAGAAATATAGGACCTCATGTAAAGACCAAATTTAAGAGTTATTGGGATTGAGGAAGGCACAGAGATACAACCAAAGGGAATGAATAATCTGTTCAATGAAATAATATCAGAAAATTTCCTGAATATGAGGAATGAGATGGAAAATCAATTACAAGAGGCTTACAGGACACCAAACGCACAGAATTACAACAGATCCACACAAAGGCACATTATACTGAAAATACCTAGCATACAAAACAAAGATAGAATTTTAAAGGCTGCGAGAAAAAAGCATCACATTACCAACAGGGGGAAACCAATACAGACATCAGCAGATTTCTCAGCCCAGACCCTAAAAGCAAGAAGGGCCTGGAACAATATATTTCCCTTTTTTTTTTTTTTTTTTTTTTTTTTTTTTTTTTTTTTTTTTTTTTTGCAGTGCTGGGGATTGAACCCAGGGCCTTGTGCTTGTAAGGCAAGCACTCTACCAACTGAGCTATGTCCCCAGCTGGAATGACATATTTCAAGCTCTGAAAGAAATGGATGCCAACCAAGAAACTTATACCCAGCAAAACTTACCTTCAGATTTGATGACAAAATAAAATCCTTCCATGATAAACAAAAGCTTAAAGAATTCACAAAGAGAAAGCCTGCCCTACAGAACATTCTCAGCAAAATATTCCAAGAGGAAGAAATGAAAAATAACAATGTTAGTCAACATTGGGAGGAATTACCCTAAAGAAATAGCCAATCAAAAGACAAACAAAGTTAAGTTAAAAGCCCCCAAAAAACTAAAATGACAGGAAAATATGTCATATCTCAATAATAAACCTGAATGTAAATGGCCTAAACTCATCAATCAAAAGTCATAGACTGGCAGATTGGATTAAAAAGAAAGACCCAACAATATGCTGCCTTCAAGAGACTCACCTCATAGAAAAACATGTCCACAGACTAAGGATGAAAGGTTGGGGAAAAACATACTATGCACATGGACTGAGTAAAAAAGCAGGGGTTTCCATCCTCATTTCAGATAAAGCAGACTTCAAGCCAAACCTAGTCAGAAGGGATAAAGAAGGACATTTCATACAGCTTAAAGGAAGCATAAATCAGCAAGACATAACAATCATAAATATTTATGCACCAAAAAATGGTGCATCCATGTATGTCAATCAGATCTTTCTCAATTTCAGGAATCAAATAGACCAAAACACAACAATACTGGGAGATTTTAACACTCCTCTCTCACCATTGGACAGAACTTCCAAGCAAAAATTAAACAAAGAAACCATAGGAATCAATGACACAATCACTAATTTAGACTTAACAGACATGTATAGAATATTCCATCCACCAAAAAACGAATACACTTTCTTCTCAGCAGTTCATGGGTCCTTCTCTAATATAGACCATATGTCATGCCACAAAGCTACTCTTAGCAAATACAAAAACATAAAGATACTACCTTGTATACTATCAGATCATAATGGAATGAAATTAGAAATCAATGATAAAGTTAAAACCAGAAACTACTCCAAGACCTGGAGATTAAATAATATGCTATTGAATGATGCATGGATAATAGAAGACACTGGGGAGAAATAAAAAAATTCTTTGAGGTCAACGAGAACAAAGATACAACATATCAGAATTTCTGGGATACTATGAAAACAGTGCTAAGAGGAAAATTCGTTGCATGGAGTGCATTCAATAAAAGAATGAAAAGTCAAAATATCAATGACCTCACCTAACAGCTCAAAACCCTAGAAAAAGAGGAACAGATCATCACCAAAAGTAGTGGAAGACAGGAAATAATTAAAATTAGAGAAGAAATAAATGAAATTGAAACAAAAGAAACAATTCCAAAAATTGATAAAATGAAAAGTTGGTTCTTTGAAAAAGTAAACATTGATAAACATTTAGCCAAGCCAACTAAGAGAAGGAGATAGAAAATCTAAATTACGAAAATTTGTGATGGAAATGAAAATATTACAACAGACACTATTGAAATACAAAAGATAATTAGAAGTTATTTTGAAAATTTATACTCCAACAAAATAGAAAACCTGGAAGACATCAACAGATTCCAAGAGGCACATGAGCCACCCAAACTGAATCTGGAGGACATACACAACTTACATAGATCAATTTAAAACAATGAAATAGAAGAAGTCATCAAAAGCCTACCAACAATGAAAAGTCCAGGACTGGATGGATTCACAGCCGAGTTCTACAAGACCTTCAAAGAAGAGATCATTCCAATACTCCTCAAAGGATTTCAGGAAATAGAGAAGGAGGGAACACTTCTAAACTCATTCTATGAAGCTAATATCACCCTGATACCAAAACTAGAAAAGGACACAGCAGGGAAGGAAATTTCAGACCAGCATCCCTAATGAACAGAGATGCAAAAATTCTTAACAAAATTTTAGCAAATCACATACAAAAGCATATTAAAAAGATAGTGGACCATGATCAAGTGAGTTTCATCCCAGGGATGCAAGGTTGTTTCAACATCCGCAAATCAACAAATGTAATTCACCACATCAACAGGCTTAAAGTCAAGAACTACATGATTATTTCAATAGATGCAGAGAAAGCATTTGATAAAATACAGCACCACTTCATGCTCAAAACACTAGAAAAGATATGGATAGGAGGAATGTTCCTTAACATTTTAAAGGCTATGCATACTAAGCCCACAGCTAACATCATTCTAAATGGAGAAAAATTGAAAGTATTCCCCCTGAGAAGTGGAACAAGGCAGGGATGCCCTCTTTCTCCACTACTATTCAACATTTTCCTTGAAACTCTAGCCAGAGCAATTAGACAAACCAAAGAAATTAGAGGAATACGAATAGGAAAAGAAGAGCTCAAACTATCCCTATTTGCTGATGACATGATTCTCTATTTAGAAGATCCTAAGAATTCCACCAGAAAACTTCTGGAACTCATAAATGAATTCAGTAAAGTAGCAGGATATAAAATTAATGCTCATAAATCTAATGCATTTTTATTCGTAAGTGATGCATCCTCTGAGAGAGAAATTAGGAAAACTACCACATTCACATTAACCTCAAAAAAAATAAAATACTTGGGAATCAATCTAACAAAATATGTGAAAGACCTCTACTCTGAGAACTACAGAACACTAAAGAAAGAAGTTAAAGAGAATCTGAGAAGATGGAAAGATCTCCCATGTTCTTGGATAGGCAGAATTAATATTCTCAAAATGTCCATACTACCAAAAGTGCTATATAAATTCAATGCAATTCCAATTAAAATTCCAATGACAGACCTCATAGAAATAGAGCAAGCAATCATGAAATTCATTTGGAGGAATAAGAGACCCAGAATAGTTAAAGCAATTCTTAGCAAGAAGAGCGAAGGAGTGGGTATCACAATTCCAGAACTTGAACTAAATTACAGAGCAATAGTAATGAAAACAGCATGGTATTGGCACCAAAATAGGTAGATCAATGGTACAGAAGAGGGTACAGAGGCAAACCCCCATAAATACAGGTATCTCATACTTGACAAAGGAGCCAAAAACATACAGTGGAGAAAAGACAGCCTCTTCAACAAATGGTGCTGGGAAAACTGGAAATCCATATGCAGAAAAATGAAACTAAACTCATATCTCTCACCCTGTACAAAACTCAACCCAAAATGGTTCAATGACCTAGGAATTAGACCAGAGACCCTGCACCTAACAGAAGAGAAAATAGGTTCAAATCTTCATCATGTTGGCCTAGGACCAGATTTCCTTAACCTGACTCCCAAAGCACAAGAAATAAAAGCAGGAATCAATGATTGGGATAGAGTCAAACTAAAAAGCTTTTTCTCAGCAAAGGAAACAATCAGCAATGTGAAGAGAGAGCCTTCAGAGTGGAAGAAAATCTTTGCTACACACACTTCAGACAGAGCACTAATCTTTGGAATCTACAAAGTACTCAAAAATCTTTACACTAAGAAGACTAATAACCCAATCAATAAATGGGCCAAGGAAATGAACAGACATTTTACAGAGGAATATCTACAAGCAATCAACAGATTTATGAAAAAGTGTTCAACATCTCTAGTAATAAGAGAAATGCAAATCAAAACCACCTTAAGATTTCATCTTACCCCAATTAGAATGTCTTTTATTAAGAATACAGGCAACAACATGTGTTGGCGAGGATGTGGGGAAAAGGATACACTCATACATTGCTGGTGGAAGTGCAAGTTGGTGCAGCCACTCTGCAAAGCATTGTGGAGATCCCTTAGGAAACTTGGAATGGATCCACCATTTGACCCAGCTATCCCACTCCTTGACCTATATCCAAAGGACTTAAAATCAGATTACTACAGTGATGCATCCACATCAATGTTCATTACTGTTCAATTCACAATATCTAGATTGTGGAACCAACCTAGATGCCTGTCAATAGATGAATGGATAAAGATACTGTGGTATATATACACAGTGGAATATTACTCAGCCATAAAGAAGCATAAATTTGTGGCATTTGTAGGTAAATGGATCATGTTGGAAACTTTTATACTAAGTGAGATTAGCCAATCCCAAAAATCTAAAGGCCAAATTGTCTTTCTGATAAGTGAAAGATGATACATAATGCAGGGTGGAAGGGAGGCAAGAATGGAGGAAGGATAGATAGCATAGAGGGAAGGGAGGAGTGGGTCAGGGTGTTGTGGTAATAATAATAACAGAATATGGCAGACATAATTGCCCTGTGTACATGTATGAATGCACAGATGATGTGACTCTATTTTCTGCACAACCAGAGAAACAATAGCTCTCCTCCATTTGTGTTCAATGAATCAAAAATTAAATAAATTAAAAAAATAAAAATAAAAAACGACCCACATTTGCTAGTTAAGTGTGGTAACATATTAATTTGCTGTTAATAATTAATTCTTTAAATAAAGCCCTGAGGGAATAGTATGCTTGAGAAATTAATGGAAAGAGAGATTGAATACCAAGAGATGGGAAATCAGAGTTATATCCTTAAATTGTTTCACTTATTTTGTGAGACAGGATATTTTCTGCAGAGGTATAGCCTCTTGGTTGAGAATAGGTGTTGGCAACCAGTGTAACTACACATCATTTACAACCACAAGATTGGGAAGTTATACTCCACATACATATGTCAAAATACATTCTACTCTCATATATAATGAAAACAAACAAATAAAATAAGTTTATAATTAAAGAAAAGAAAACAATAACAATAATGAGATGAAAAAAGCAAGTAGGTGTTGGTTCATAAAGACCCAATTGAGGTCCTGGCTCCACCACTGATTAGCTGGGCAAATAAGTACCGTGTGCTAACTGATTGTGGCACTGGAGATACTGGGCAAATTTCTTTAACTCCTATGACCTTAATTTATCTCACGTGTAAATGAACTCACTATGCTTGAGATAATTAAATGAAATTATGTGGGTAATATGCCAAATCCAAAATTAGCCAACAATGCAGAATTACTTTGATAAATTTTTAAACCATGTTTTTTACTATCTGTAAAATTGGAAAAAGATCTCCCCAAATCACCAGGAATCCAAGATTTATAACCTTATTCTTGTGAAATGAATGATTTAATTTAGAGTTGAATACATATAGAAGCAAGAAAGAAAACAGAGGTAGGAAATGATCACTATAGTGTATGTAATGCTATACCATTCAAATGCCTTTTATGATTGAAGTCATTCCTCTATCTTCTGGGAATTCTGTGAGCACATATTTCTCATCTTTCAGTCCTCTTTTTTTTTATTTTTTGGTTCAATGTACACAAGTGGAGTACAACTATCGTTTTTCTGGTTGTATAAAAAGTAGAACCATACCATTTGCATATTCATACATATACATAGCATAATGATGTTTGTCACATTCTATTATATTTCCTTCCCCACCCGCTCCCCTTACTTTCCTCTATACTATCCATCCTTCCTCCATTCTTCCCTACGTCCCCCCACCTCCGTTATGTGTCATCAACTACTTATC
This sequence comes from Glaucomys volans, assembly GCA_020662805.1. Taxonomy (NCBI): domain Eukaryota; kingdom Metazoa; phylum Chordata; class Mammalia; order Rodentia; family Sciuridae; genus Glaucomys; species Glaucomys volans. Next base: position 327,513 of record JAJEJO010005106.1, on the reverse strand, counting down.
AGAGAAATCATTCGACCTTTGGTTTTTTGGGATTGGCTTATCTCACTTAACATGATACTCTCCAACACCATCCATTCACCTGCAAATGTCATACTTTTATTCTTCTTTATGGCTGAATAATATTCCATTGTGTATATATACCACAGTTTCTTTAATGATTCATCTACTGAAGGGCATCTAGGTTGGTTCCACAATCTCCCTATAGTGAATTGAGCAGCTATAAACATTGATGTGACTGCATCACTGTAGTATGCAGATTTTAAGTCCTTTGGGTATAGGCCAAGGAGTGGATAGCTGGGTCAAATGGTTTCAGCCCTCTTCATGATTGGTTGCCCACTTCTCCAAAGGAGTTTATTGTCCAGTGGAGAAAAATGTAACAGCTATCTTCTGTGTCCATCATTGCACAACATTGAAGGGCTATTTTAAAATCTAACATTCCCATGAAGTCAGATGAGGATTTCCTTGATACTATACCACAGTCCAAACTCTTCCCAATGTTGTTTCCTCCCTTTTTATTTCTCAGGTGGGGATCCAGAGAGTACTCTCTAATAAATCTCATGCATTCCTGTCTCTGTTTCAGTTTTTGTACACAGAACCTATTCATGTGCCCTGACCCTTCAAAACCTCTTATTTATTCCAGAGATCACACTTTACTATTAGATTGAACAAGGTGAAAATGACAAATGTATTTCCAAAGATCTCAAATGGAACATATTTTGAGCTTGCATTTACAGAAATGAAACCATTTTTTAGGAATTTTCTCACTGTAAATTAAAACTGAGTACACACACACACACACATGCATGTGCACCCATGTGCACAAATGTAGCTTAGTGAAATATTATGAAACAAATACCTTTGTACCTACCTCCTAAGTCAAAAACTAAAATTTTCATCTACCAGTAGTTCCCCCATCATGCTTCATCCAAGTCATCATACCTTCACCCTAAAGTAACTCCCAATGTGAAAAAATGTTTCTTTGTGGTTTTATCACATAAAGTTGTATCTGTCGATGTCATTGTTTAGTTATTCTCATTTTTTAATTCCATATGTTCTTTGAGTCTCTTATCTCATGTTTCCCCTTCATCTTTAAAATATTTTCTTTAAAATTTTCTGTTGCACAACTTGGGTCATTTGATTTATACTTTCTCACAGTCTGGAGTTTGCTGATTGCATTCTCATGGTGTCATTTAATCTATTCCTCTCTTCTTAGTACTTCTGGAAAATTGGCAACAGTATTCAAAAACTTGATAAGACACAAGTTTATCTCTTTGAAAAGATACGGTCATATTTTATTCTTTCCTTGGGAGACTATAACATCTATCTCTCTTTTGTTAGAACTTCTTAATCCCTGATGCCTACATTTACTAATTTATTGCATTTGTCACATGGTGATATTCTAATTCTGTAATATCTGTTATAATTATCAGTTGGAATTATAAAGAAATACTTCTCCACTTACAGTAATTGATTGTCCACTAGTCAAATTTATATAGGGAAAAAAATAAATCCTTTTTTCTTTTATTTATCAGAAAATAAATTGCTTAACTATAATCTTGTTTAGATTACTAATTATTATGTAGTAATATTATTAGGAATCATAAGTGTAAACATTTGATGGGTTTCATGCTATTTTAATTACTATTTTAATTGAAGCTCAAGTTTCCCTCTCTCTGCCCAGTGGAAGCTTCTTTAAGATTGCTCGGAGATCCAAGATGGCGGGCTAGAGGAAGGCTGCATTCCTACTTGCTCCGTGGATTCCTACTTGCTCGGGATTCAAACAGCAGGAATATGGCTCTCAACGAGATTTTATATTCAAATCACATATAAGGGGTCCCCAGTCGCTGCTCCAGAACCAACTCTGCTGGGCTGGGCTCAGCCTGGCCGCAGGCAGCTCCCACCCGGGATTGCCGGACCCCACAGCTGCTTCGGAGTCACCAACCTGGGCCTGCGCCAGCCAGCAAGTGAGTGCGGGTCCCCGGAAGCGGCTTCAGAGTCACTGGCCAGGCTCTGGCACCAGCCAACTCCTGAGCCCTCGGAGCTAAGCTCAGGCCATCCCATGGGGACACGGTGCTGCGTCTCCTGGTTGCCTCTGCCCAGAAGCATTGATCATTCCCATCCTGGAGGTTGTGAGACAGCAGCTACCTTAGGTCACCACTTGATCAAGCACCTCTCAAACATCTGGTGAGTTACTGGAAATCTGCAGAGATGCCCTAAGTCTTTACAGGGAAATTGCAATCCCTCTGATTTGCACTACTAGAGGGGAAGATACAGGAGCAGCATGAGAAAACATGGGAAGAAAGTGTCCCAAACAAACCTAGATGATACATCAAGAGATCCCAAAGACAGCATGGTAGAAGGAATGACAGAAATGGAGTTCAGAATGTGCATAATTAAAATGATCTGAAAAGAGAATGACATGATGAGAGAGCAGATTCAGGCTATGAAGAATCAGCTAATAGAGCAATTGCAGGAAGCAAAAAATCATTTCAATAAAGAGATAGAAGTTCTGAGAAAAAAACAAACAGAAATCCTTGAAGGAAACAAGGACATGAAGGAAACAATCAACCATGTTAAAAACTCAATAGAAAGCATAATTAACAGAATAGATCACTTGGAAGACAGAACCTCAGACAATGAAGGCAAAATATTTAATCTTGAAAACAAAATCGAACAAACAGAGAAGAAGGTTAGGAATCATGAACGAAACCTCCAAGAAATATGGGACATCATGAAAAGACAAATTTAAGAGTTATTGGGATTGAGGAAGGAACAGAGATACAAACCAAGGGTATGAATAATCTGTTCAATGAAATAATATCAGAAAATTTCCCAAATATGAC
>JAJEJO010005106.1:195936-324570 GCA_020662805.1 Glaucomys volans | reverse complement strand
TCAATGAAATAATATCAGAAAATTTCCCAAATATGATGAATGACATGGAAAATCAATTACAAGAGGTCTACAGGACACCAAACGCACAGAATTTCAACAGATCCACACCAAGGCACATTATAATGAAAATACCTAACATACAAAACAAAGATAGAATTTTAAAGGCTGCGATAGAAAACAGGAGATTACCTACAGGGGGAAACCAATACGGATATCAGCAGATTTCTCAGCCCAGACCCTAAAAGCAAGAAGGGCCTGGAACAACATATTTCAAGCTCTGAAAGAAAACGGATGCCAACCAAGAATCTTATACCCAGCAAAACTTACCTTCAGATTGATGATGAAATAAAAGCCTTCCATGATAAACAAAAGCTTAAAGAATTCACAAAGTGAAAGCCTGCCCTACAGAACATTCTCAACAAAATATTCGAAGAGGAAGAAATGAAAAATAACAATCTCGGTCACCATGGGGAGGAACTACCCTAAAGAAAGAGTCAAGCAAAGGAGAAACAAAGTTAAGCTAAAAACCCCCAAAAAAGCTAAAATGACAAGAAATACAAGTCATATCTCAATAATAACCCTGAATGTAAATGGCCTAAACTCATCAATCAAAAGACATAGACTGGCAGACTGGATTAAAAAGAAAGACCCAACAATATGCTGCCTTCAAGAGACTCATTTCATAGAAAAACATGCCCACAGACTAAAGGTGAAAGGTTGGGAAAAAACATACCATGCATATGGACTGAGTAAAAAAGCAGGAGTTTCCATCCTCATTTCAGATAAAGCAGACTTCAAGCCAAAGTTAGTCAGAAGGGATAAAGATGGACATCTCATACTGCTTAAAGGAAGCATAAATCAGCAATACATAACAATCATAAATATTTATGCACCAAACAATGGTGCATCCATGTATGTCAATCAGATCCTTCTCAATTTCAGGAATCAAATAGACCAAGACACAATAATACTTGGAGACTTTAACACTCCTCTCTCACCATTGGACAGATCCTCCAAGCAAAAACTGAAAAGAAACCATAGGACTCAATGACACAATCGCTAATTTGGACTTAACAGACATATATAGAATATTGCATCCATCAAAAAGCGAATACACCTTCTTCTCAGCAGCTCATGGGTCCTTCTCTAAAATAGACCATATGTTAGGCCACAAAGCTACTCTTAGCAAATACAAAAACATAGAGATACTACCTTGTATACTATAAGATCATAATGGAATGAAATTAGATATCAATGATAAAGTTAGAATCAGAAACTACTCCAAGACCTGGAGATTAAATAATATGCTATTGAATGATACATGGATAACAGAAGACATTAGGGGAGAAATTAAAAGATTCTTAGAGGTCAACGAGAACAAAGATACAACATATCAAAATCTCTGGGATACTATGAAAGCAGTACTAAGAGGAAAATTCATTGCAGGGAGGTCATTTAATAAAAGCATGAAAAGTCAACAAATCAATGACCTCACATTACAGCTCAAAGCCCTAGAAAAAGAGGAACAGATCATCACCAAAAGTAGTAGAATGGAAATATTCAAAATCAGAGCTGAAATCAACGAAATTGAAACAAAAGAAACAATTCAAAAAATTGATGAAACAAAAAGTTGGTTCTTTGAAAAAATAAGCAAAATTGATAAACCCCTAGCCACGCTAACAAAAAGAAGGAGAGAGAAACTCCAAATTACTAAAATTCGTGATGGGAATGGAAATATTACAACAGACACAATTGAAATACAAAACATAATAAGAAGCTACTTTGAAAATTTATACTCCAACAAAATAGAAAACCTGGAAGACATCAACTGGTTCCTAGAGGCATATGAGCCACCCAAACTGAATCTGGAGGACATACACAGCTTAAATAGATCAATTTCAAGCAATGAAATAGAGGAAGTCATAAAAAGCCTACCAACAAAGAAAAGTCCGGGACCAGATGGATTCACAGCCGAGTTCTACAAGACCTTCAAAGAAGAGCTCATTCCAATACTCCTCAAAGTATTTCACAAAATAGAGGGGGAGGGAACCCTTCTGAACTCATTCTATGAAGCTAATATTACCCTGATATCAAAACCAGAGAAGGACACATCAAAGAAAGAAAATTTCAGTACCATATCTCTAATGAACATAGATGCAAAAATTCTTAACATAATTTTAGTGAGCCGCATACAAAAGCATATTAAAAAAATAGTGCAACATGATCAAGTGGGTTTCATCCCGGGGATGCAAGGTTGGTTCAACATCCAGAAATCAATAAACGTAATTCACCACATCAACAAACTTAAAGTCAATAACCACATGATTATTTCAATAGATGAAGAGAAAGCATTTGATAAAATACAGCACCCATTCATGCTCAAAACCCTAGAAAAAATAGGGATAGTGGGGACATACTTTAACATTGCAAAGGCTATCAATGCTAAGCCCACAGCTAACATCGTTCCAAATGGAGAAAAATTGAAAGTATTCCCCCTGAGAAGTGGAACAAGGCAGGGATGCCCTCTTTTGCCACTACTATTCAACATTGTTCTTGAAACTCTAGCCAGAGCAATTAGATAGACCAAAGAAATTAGAGGAATACAAATAGGAAAAGAAGAGCTCAAACTATCCATATTTGCTGATGACATGATTCTCTATTTAGGAGACCCTAAGAATTCCACCAGAAAACCTCTGGAATTCATAAATGAATTCAGTAAAGTAGCAGGATATAAAATTAATGCTCATAAATCTAATGCATTTTTATTCGTAAGTGATGCATCCTCTGAGAGAGAAATTAGGAAAACTACCACATTCACATTAGCCTCAAAAAAAATAAAATACTTGGGAATCAATCTAACAAAATATGTGAAAGACCTCTACTCTGAGAACTACAGAACACTAAAGAAAGGAGTTAAAGAGCATCTGAGAAGATGGAAAGATCTCCCATGTTCTTGGATAGGCAGAATTAATATTGTCAAAATGGCCATACTTCCAAAAATGCTATACAAATTCAATGCAATTCCATTTAAAATCTCAATGATGGACCTCATAGAAATAGAGCAAGCAATCATGAAATTCATTTGGAGGAATAAGAGACCCAGAATTGCTAAAGCTATCCTTAGCAAGAAGAGCAATGCAGGGGGTTTCACAATACCAGACCTTCAACTATACTACAGAGCAAAAGTAACAAATACAGTATGGTATTGGTACCAAAATAGACAGGTAGATCAATGGTATAGAATAGAGGACACAGGGACAAACCCACAGAAATACAGGTATCTCATACTTGACATAGGATGCAAAAACATGCAATGGAGAAAAGACAGCCTCTTCAACAAATGGTGCTGGGAAAACTGGAAATCCACTTGCAGCAAAAGGAAACTAAACCCATATCTCTCACCCTGTACAAAACTCAACTCAAAGTGGATCAAGGACCTAGAAATCAGACCAGAGATTCTGCACCTAATAGAAGAGAAAATAGGTCCAAATCTTCATCATGTTGGCCTAGGACCAGATTTCCTTAACCTGACTCCCAAAGCACAAGAAATAAAAGCACGAATCAATGATTGGGATAGGGTCAAACTAAAAAGCTTTTTCTCAGCAAAGGAAACAATCAGCAATGTGAAGAGAGAGCCTTCAGAGTGGGAGAAAATCTTTGCCACACACACTTCAGATAGAGCACTAATCTCCAGAATCTACCAAGTACTCAGAAATCTTTACACCAAGAAGACTAATAACCCAGTCAATAAATGGGCCAAGGAAATGAACAGACACTTTACAGAGGAAGATCTACAAGCAATCAACAGATTTATGAAAAAATGTTCAACATCACTCGTTATAAGAAAAATGCAAATCAAAACCACCTTAAGATTTCATCTTACCCCAATTAGAATGTCTTTTATTAAGAACACAAGCAACAACAGGTGTTGGTGAGGATGCGGGGAGAAGGGTACACTCATACATTTTTGGTGGGAGTGCAAGTTGGTGTAGCCAATTTGGAAAGCAGTGTGGAGATTCCTTAGAAAACTTGGAATGGATCCACCATTTGACCCTGCTATCCCACTCCTTGGCTTATACCCAAAGGACTTAAAATCAGATTGCCTCAGTGATGCAGCCACATCAATGTTCATAGCTGCTCAATTCACAATAGCTAGATTATGGAATCAACCTAGATGCCCTTCAGTAGATGAATGGATAAAGAAACTGTGGTATATATACACAATGGAATATTACTCAGCCATAAAGAAGAATGAAATTATGGCATTTGTAGGTAAATGGATGATGTTGGAGCCTGTTATGCTAAGTGAGATCAGCCAATCCCAAAAATCCAAAGACCGAATGGTCTCTCTGGTAAATGAATGATGATGCATAATGTGGGGTGTAAGGATGGCAAGAATGGAGAAAGGATAGAGAACATAGAGGGATGGGAGGGGTGGGGTTGAGGTTGTGGGGTAAGAATAATAACAGTATGTGTGACAGACGTCATTGCCCTATGTACATGTGTGAATGCACAGATGGTGTGACTCTACTTTGTGTACAACCAGTTAAACAATAGCTGTACTCCATTTTTGTTCAATGAATCAATAAGTAAATAAAAAAAAATTAGCCTAGAAGAAAAAAATAAGATTGCTCTACAGTCCAATTTGACAGGACCAAAGTAGATTTTCTATAGTATCATTGCTGTGCCACAAATCACATTTTATCAGTTTAACATTACCTTTCCTCTCCTAATAGTTTTGTCTGTAGAGAAATGTTGTAAGCTGCTTATGCAAAAAACCTGCTTTTATTTTAGTGGGAAAGAGAATTTCAGCATCATTGCTACAGAATTTACCATAGTTTCTAGTCCTTTTCAATATATAGAGACAGGAAATCATATATAATATAGATGAATGAATCATATGTACTTTTTAAAGTATATATTTATAATATATAAAATGTTTTGAAACATGCATATACTATCACAATTTTATATGTACCTTTAATTTGTATTTTATATATTATTTTATATCTATGTAATTATATAAGTTCATGTCAAGACTTCCAATTCTAATGCAGTTGTATGGAATATTTTTTATCATTATCATATTACATCTATATATCCTTTATACAGGATGATAGAATTCAACTGTCAAGAAATTTCTCATTTGGTTCATCTAATAATACATGGAACAGTAACAGAATAACAACTAATGGCACGAAAATTCTCATACCATTATTGTTACTGTAAATAAATAATGTTTGAATAGATTCTTTTTCTATTTCCTCCTAAATTTTTATAATTGTGTGATATCTACATTCGTATAGTATATAGGCATCTACATATAAATTTTTCTATTTTAATGTTAATTTAATCTCTTGTTCACAGGTTACATATTTTATGGTCACCACTGGTCCTTATGCTACTATTCCTTTATTAATTTTGGTTGTTTGAAGTTTATTATGTAGATTTTTCAGAAAGAGATCTTGGGAAACATATTCTTTGAGTCCTTGCATGTTGATAACTTTTTTTGCCCTTTATATTTAAGTTAGTTCCTTTAGATGCAAAATCTTGGCTCACATTTTCCTTTCTTAGGTACCTTAAATGTATCATTTCATTTACTTGTGTCATAGAGCATTGTTGTAAAAAATTTGATAATAATCTAATTTTTATTCCATTATAAACCACATGTCCTTGTTTTATGTAAATGTTGAATATTTTCTTTTGCTTAATGCACATGATTTTACTAGAATATGAATATTGGATTGTGTAATGTGCTCTTTTCCCAATGCCAAAGAGAAAGTATAATGCAATCTCAAAAAGATGCCTTCTGTTTTCACTGTTTTGAGTAGTTTGCTTGAAAAGTTAAAAGAGAATATAACTATTCATCTTCTTGTAGAATGAGTATATAAACTGGCCTAATGCCAGTGATTCCTACTCTTTTTGCTACTCACCATTGAATGGAACTTGGCTTTTTGACTATGAACATTCAATTTTTTTCTGTTTGTGTGGGAATCCTGATAACTAAATACAAGTTGTTTTGTCCTAGGGGACAACCAAAACAGTTAGCATATTCATTAATTTAATTAGGACCTTGTTTACACTTTTGCTGTCAACTATAATTATCTGTTTATCTGAACTAAAGTCACCTGACTTCATTAGAAGCATCAGTAGTTGTCAGTAAATGAAAGTGTGCCTGACTTTCATAATTAACTGTAAATTCAAGAGGCTTGATTTTTGATAGGACAGGCAATGTTTTCATAAAATGACAATGGAAATCAAAAACAGGGTCCTAGTTACACTGAGCCTTTGTGATAAAGTCAAACATGGGACACTAATTAATGTTGATTCTGTTTTCTGATTATACTCCCCTCTTTGTCTTAGTTTCAAAGTTCATTACTTAGCCCTTTCTTTTTCAAAACAGAAAATGTTTATGTAAGTTAACAGAGGCCCTGGAAGCAGGTTTCTTAGGTTTCATTTCACTTTGATAACTGCATTATTTCTCTGATTTGACCTAGAAAAAAATATATTGGTCAAAAAACAATTGATCCCTTATTTGGACCAGCTATACCATTTAAAAAAGCTGCTAAATGTGGTGAAAGGATGATGTGTTTGGAATCAGAAGATTTAGAGTTTGAACTTTGGTTAAATTTTATCAGCTGAGTGAGTTTGAACAAGTTATTAAATCTTTGTGTCTCTGTATTATCATCTCAAAAATGGAGGATGATGGACATATTTGTTGTATCTCAAATAAAATAATAGATGAGGAAAATGGTGTAAACTATCAGGTGCTAGGTAATTTCTTTAGATTATATGATGGTTTTCAAGGACTAATTTGTGATGGAGTTTCAGAGAGTGCATGATAACTTAGTATTGAGGTACTTTTGTTAGTACTTGTTAAGATATCTTTTGTGTAAACTTATAGGGTCAATATCTCAAATTTTTTATGATGCATGCAATGGAGATGTAACCATTGAGATCATATGCACATCCTCTAACTTAGTTTAGCTTCAGTTTAAATTATATTCTCCTGTGAATTGGCTTGGGAACCATTTTCTAAAAGTTGCATGTCTATTCTTTTACCTTAGTAATTGAAACCTAGTCAACAGAATTGAATATTTTCATTAATGGATTGGGATTTTCCAGTTACCTTGGGCTTATCCTTGTTAACACTAACTATTGCTGTTATGAACAGGACCTGACTGCCAAAAGTACTGTAAAGGAAGCCAATTTTTTCTTTGGCTCTTTTCCTCTACCAATGACCCCATCAATGTCTCCTCCTCATTTTTTGCATACTCTCTTCCCATCCAGTTGCCTATTTCCTAGCCAGTTTCTTCTGTCACCAGGATGTCAATTCATTTGATACCTAATAATTATGGTGTTAGAAAATGACCAGTTTAAGGTATAGCTCCTCTCAGTGTTTTGGTGTTTTTCAAAAGGTACTCATGAAAAGAAGAAAATGCCTAAAAGCATGAAATAAAATGGTTACATAATTAGGAGTAAGATGAATTTTATTGGCAATTACATACTCTCCTCATAAAGTTTCCTTGTCTGGTACAAAAGATACAGAAATTCAAATTTGATCTGTTCAGGGTGAGAAGACCATTAAAAAAGAAAAAACTTTTATATACAATGCTGATATTGACATTTTCTTGTCACTTGCATGTCTCTCAAAAATATAGATTATAGTAAAACCTCAAATACAGGCACTGTTTATGTTCTTATTACTTTTAGTTTAATTCTAAATGACAATGCAGAATACATAGTAATGGCCAAAGACTATTGAAAGGAGTGGTTGGATACTGTTGTGTGCTAAAACGGGTAAGAAGAGAGGACTTGTGCATCAAAGAAAAAGGAATCCATCAATGGCAAACAGCCATTCACCTTTATTACATGTTCAGCACTAAAGTTATCAAAGCCCCTATTGAGCTCATAATAGGGAACTCAGAAAAAATGCATTTCTAAGTAAAGTAGGTGTTCATGGACCCTGCCTTTTACTCATCTTCTACTGTTGACCAAAACCAAACTGCCATTACATGAAGTATAATTCTGGTACCGGTTTCACTGACTATAAGGCAGACTATTTCTTTTGTGACTATGGGAAGCCTCCAAGAGTAAAAATGGTACTTCATGGTGAATGTCCCTAACTTAAAAATGCTGTTAATTTGAAAAACTGCATGAATATAAAGGACTAGACTAGGTGATCCAAAATCAGCTTCTTTTCCAACCACCACCAAGGGTCACCTTTCAACTGGTATATTTGGGAGAAAATAATCTTGTCTCACATCCTTTCTGGAATTATCTACTTGATAGCTGCTTTTCAATCTAATAACATTCTTCCTGTTACTCCTGCCTTTATTGAGAACTATTGTTTGCTTTGGTGTGTGACACTTTCTGGAACTCTGGGACTATTTTCACTTTGATGTGATTCTGCTTCCGGTATCATTGCCTATATGGAGGGGATGATATGGAAACATCTGCCTTTACCTTTGTTACATCTGCAGTCTATAATAGTCTAAGTATTTAAAATAAACAAGGGTAAATTTTGTAAATTACACTATCAGTGATTTTGCATCTAAAGTATAAATGAAAGCTAAAATTGATTTCTATGAAGGTATGTGTATGTCAGAATGATTCCAACTACTATGTATAAACAGAAAGCTCTAATAAAAAATAAATGATAATTGTTACTTGAGTTCTAATATGGAGTAAATATAGACATTTGAATAAAATCATTGAAAGTTAATATATTTTATGAGATTAAGAAAAGTGTTTATAATATTTGGAAAGCATTAGTATATCTCTTCTCTCATCTCTTTTCTTTGCTCTCTCTCATACACACACATAGAAGCAGGCATTTACATACATAATCAAAAGTCATAAATGTCAGAGGCAGTAGAGTCTATGTTCATCTTATAAATAATTGACATAGATATATTCTGCCCACAACATAAAGGGAAACATTATATATTGCTATGATTTTGTATGTTTATTATTAATCTAGTATTATTTATATGCATTAAACAATTTTGTATTTATACTATTATAATATCAGAATAATATCACTTCTCACTATCTTCATTTTATAGTCTCTATTATGTGTGTATTAGACAAAATCTACCAATAGGAAATAGACTTTGGTATAATCCTCATTCCAAAGAACAGAACACTCTATTCCTGTAATCTATCCTCTGGCTACTCAAAGATTCAGAAAACATTTGGAATTATGGCTTTCATTTGACTTAGTCCAAATCAAATTCTTAGGCAGGTGAAGTTGGGCAGGGGGAGATAAGCACCAATTTCAGTCAGCCCATTTCTACCAATAGAAAGATTTAATTATTGGCCCTAGCATTCTCTAAGGTCAGAGATTAAGTGATTGTTATTCTCCAAATCACATTTGCTTCTTTACATAAGTGAATAGTGAATGGGTAAGGAAGTCAGTGAGTATGAAAGGACCTAATTCATTATATGAGCCATATTTCCTCTTATGGACTCTGGTTTATTCTACTAGGGTAGATAGTTCACTGTGATTACTTAGTCAATAAAAGAATATCCCTCTATACATTTTGGTCCACGTAAAAACAATTATTTTCAGTATAGTACTTGGGAACACACAAATTATTCACCAGAAATCATAATAATTTTCTTTCATATACCATAGTTTTGGTGTAAGAAAAGGAATTTAATAGTTATTTCAAACACTAAGAGAGAAAGATGGACTTATTTGTAAAATTACGTAAGACTGGTTAATTTCTCATTCTCCACAGAGACACACATGTGGCAAAATAGGAAAGCTGTAGAATGGGCAATTAAGCCATACTCATTCCTTTTCTTTAAAAATATTTCTTAATAAGAGCCAGAAATATAATATTTAGTTCATGCATATCTGCCCATCTTAATTAATTCAATTAAAAGTGTGCAAGATAGATAGAATAGAATAGCACAAGGCAGGTGTATGTGTATATATATTGTAAAAAGAAGTCCAAATAATTTTTAGAATTTTAGAATATGTAGCTTATTATCATGGGGGAAAACTGAATGAAGCCCTTTCTAGTAGGTTTGCAAATAATTGTGACTCCATTTATTTCAAAGTAAAAGGTGAAAGAGGAAAAATATTACTCTTGTAAAATATTTAATGTGCATATTTTCAAAAAATCTATAATAATTCATGTTTCAAAAAGAATAAAACAAACTCAGGGAATGAGTCAACTGGATTTTCTAGTAAAACTTGGATATTTTCCTTCATACATCTTTCAATATTGTTTTAGAGTTTACTTTGTGCTGGGTGTTGTGCTAAGTCAAATTTCTTCATATTATCTATTATTTATCTTTCTAAAATTCTTTACATGATATTAACATGATAAGACTGTGAGTTTTATGAAAACAGAGCCAGAACCTTGCTCATTTTTTATTTGAAGTATAGATCACAATCCCTAGTGAATAGTCACAGTTTAACAAAAGTTTTTTATTGCTGAACAAATTTTATTTGTTCTTGTAGTGGACATGTATTGGCTCTGACTTAATATCCTTTCATATTCTTACTAAGGGCACTCCTATTTCATTATGATCATTACTCTTTCTACATTTGAGACAATCTGGTGGGAAAGTAATCAGTATCCACCAGTATCACCATCCCTCAACAAAGGGTGATCACATACTATGCAATTATATGCTTCCTCTCTGGAATTTTATTCAAGCTGTAGAACAAAAATGGGGAAAATATTCAGCATTATCCATTCCAACAGTGGCTTCTTGACAAAAATAACTGGAAAAAAAGTTATTGTTTCCTAAAACCTAAATTCCCATATTTCTTATTGGTACACTACTAATATGAATGATCTCCACAGACAATGCTCCAAAATAAAGTCTACTTTTCTCATTCTCTCTTATAGCCACATGAGACCACATGACCAAGTTGATGTTAAAGACATTTGATAAAAGGCAATGTGTAAAAATTCTTAGATGTGTCTGTAAAGCTAGTGAACACTCCTCCTTTGCTTCCTTTCCCGATTTTTTCTACTAGTTGGAATGTTTTAAAAAATGATGAGCTTTTTAGGAATATGTATATGGGCAACATAGCAACATAAGAGAAAGAGTACCAAATGATTCTGGGTCCATGGATGACCTCACATTATGTTATCACATTTTCATGAGAAGTTGATAAATTAAACAGAAAACAAGTTCATGACAAATAGGACACTGGAAAAATAAAAAACAATAAAAACATTTGAAAACTCTCAACAAGTAGAGCCATAAGCTATCTGCAGGTACACAATGATGATTTACAAATTTGACTGCATATCAGATTGCAAAGATCTTAACAATGTTCTAATAGTAGATAATATGCACAACCCTGTCACTGACTATGATGTAAATAAATGAGAAATTAATATTTAAAAATTTCTTAAATCCCCAATGAACTGCTAAATAACTCACCAGTTAAAGAAAAAATACATTAGAAATGATAGTTTTTCTTAATTGAATATCAATGAAAATACTTGAGAAAACTATTACAGAAAAACGTTAAATACAGAAATATGCCCAGAATAATATAACAAATTCTAGAATATTCTAGAATAGAATATTCTATTCTAGTATAATTAAAAATGTTAACATTTTGTCACTTTTCAGAAAATTTACAAGCAGAGGTAATGGAAGTTAAATTGGAGTTTTCCTCACCATTTCGAGTCCTCCTTACTTCCCTGAAAATCACCTTCTTTCATAATTGTAGCATATATCCTGCTGTATTAGTCATAATTATTTAATAACATTGGACAAAAATTATATTGATTATTTTACTGTCTCCTTTTGTGACATTTTTCATGTAATTTATTAATGTTTTGTTTATTGAGTTGTTAGTCCTTTACCCTTAAATTATTGATTTTTTATACATTTTGTGCATTAATTTATTATGTATTATAATTTGTTTTATATCAACTTATTATATAATATATATGCTGTAATTCTCTTCTCCAAATCTATGGATGGTCTTTTAAATTTGTGAGTGATCTTTTGCCATAAATCATTAATTTTTAAATTTTAGTGTAATAAAAATTTCAAGCTTTTTTTCTTTTCATGTATATTATATGTTTTGGTGAAGAAATTATTTTTTAACTCAAATAACAAAAGAAATTTTTTTAGGATTGACATGATCATGAATGCTAAAGTCCTTACACCTGAAAATCTAATCCTCTGTAAAGACTGAAAACACCACCACCAACAACAAAACAAACAACAAACCTTGGTAGAATCAACATTTTCAAAACCCTAGAAGTTAACAAAAGTCTTACAACAATTCAAGAGTATTTATTCAAGAAACAGTTGTATCTTTGTATTAATGTTTGGCTCAGTGGTGATTAAGTTTTCTTATTCTCATTCTCCTCTCTCTTTGAAAATAGCCCCATAAGCACGGTGAAAACCAGGAACATAGAAATACTGACTGGAACAAAAAAAGGCTTGGAGTTCCCTAAAAATCTTACTCCAACAGAATTACCAGCATCTGATCTGAAAGGAAGTATCCTCTAAACTCCCATTAATAAGATTTGCCTTGAATTCATTTGACTGAGTTCTCAGTATAATCAGCATTTTCTTTGGGGCATTTGCTGAAAAAAATCAGTGGTAGTTTATAATATAACAGTGGGTTAAAGTGGCAATAAGAGCTGGGGGAATCAAGGAGATGATCAATACCTTAAAATTAAAAATAGAGAATGAAATTTCAGTAGGGAGTCTGTGAAACTCTGGCATATTACGGGGAGACTAGTTTACCAGGCTTATATGCTAGGCTGTGAGCTTGTCCAGGACTTTGCACATGACCACGATAGAACCGGTAAAGCTCTAAGTTCTCAATTGTGGTTTACCTTCCATCTCTATATGAGCAGGAATGAAAGGTTATGACGGAAAACATACACAGAGAACTTCCCTACAAAATCTGGGAGTCTAACAGGTCAAGAAAGTTTTTGTTAACCATTAATTCAATCAAAAAAGGACTTCAGTGTACACATATCATTAGTATATAGATTTCACAAAATTAGTTCTGAAAAATTATTAAACAAGAACAGCAGCAATTAAGAGCAATGTCAAAAGAACCTTGCCTGGCACAGTGCTACACATCTGTGTAATCTCAACAGCTTAGAAGGCTGAGGCAGAAGGATCACAAGTTCCAAGGTCAGCCTCAGCAATTTAGTGAGGTCCTAACCAACTTAGGGAGACGCTCTGTCAAAATTAAAAAATATAAAAAGTGTACTGGGGATGTGGCTCAGTGATTAAATGCTCCTGGGTTCAATCACTGGTACAAAAAAAGAAAAAAATAGAACCTGAGACTGGGAAGTGGGAGGGGCGAGCTGATTCCCAGAGTTGTCACATTGTAGAACTAAAATTTTCAAGCTTTCATATAAAAGCAAATGATGATCCCATTCAAAGAAACTACATTTTATAACTCATACAGAAGGACAAAAGATGGAAATAGAAACTGGCTTTGAGGAAACTAAGACTTACAATTAGTCATTTTAAACATGCCTAAGAGATTGGAGCTTAAAGAATTAAAGACTTATAGGAAATTTGAGAAAAAATATTTCACAAAAGATAATATTATTAAATAAATAGAAAGCATCAAAAAGAACCAGCTAAAATTATGAAGTTAAAAATACAATATCTGAAAGCAAAATTTTATAAGAGGTGATCAACAATAGATCTGAGCTGCAAGAAAAAAGAATGAGCTTACTCAAACATAAGAGCAATTGATATAATTCTGTAAGAAGAACAAAACTAGTGGAGGAGCTTGGGATTGTGGCTCAGTGCTAGAGCACTTGCCTAGCATATGTGATGCACTGGGTTTGATTTTCAGCACCACATAAAAATAAATAAGTAAATAAAATAAAGTTAAAAAAAAACCTAATGGAATAGAGTAAAAGAAATGAAGGGAAGGGTGGAGAGATGGGATAGGGAAAGGCAATGGAATGAATCTGACCTAGGTTTCCTATGTATAAATATGAATACACCACAGTGAATCCCACCATCATGTATATTCACAAGACACTAACTAAAAAAAAACTATAAATGAATAGAAGATCTTTAGATTAGAGGGAATTGAACAGGGGGAGGGAGTAAGGTAGAAAAGGGGCAAGAACTAGGGACTGAATTAGAACAAATCATATTCCATGCTTTTATTTTTCTGTCAAAATGAATCTTGTTGTTATTTATAACCAAAAAGAACTAATAAAAAATGATTTGTATGAGTAGTGAAGGAAATAATATAAGGAAGGAAATAATAATTTCCTTCATGTAAAACACTGGGAATCCCAAAGTACTAGCTATTATTTAAGTATCTAGTAGAGGTTTGAACACTTGCAAGAGAATGGACTCAGCACTAAAAATATAAATTTTATCTTGAATAAAATAGATTGTAGGGCTGGGGATATAGCTCATTGGTAGAGTGCCTGCTTTGCAAGCACAAAGCCCTGGGTTCAATTCCCAGCACCACAAAGAAAAAGGATGGTAATTGTTTTCTCAAATACAAAATTTCTTGAAACAAAAAATAAATAAGAAAATAAAGAGAACAAGAGAAACCTGTGGTACAGTATCTATCAAAAGATCTACAAAATTGTGCATAATGAGACTCTAATGAGATAAAAGAGTGAAAGGTGAAAAAATGATCTATAATGGACAATACACCTCCAAATTTGGTGAAAATGAAGTTCAATAAAGTCTACATAACACAAACTTAACCATGTCTCTACCTAGACTTATAAACATGATGTTAAAAGACAAAGGGAGAATCTTGAAACCTGTAAGAGGAATGCAAAATGTATGCCCTGTATCTTTGATTATTATGGAAATCAAATAGACGTAATATGATGGCACATTTAAACTTCTGAGAAAAAAAGACTGTGAAACAAGAATTCTGTATTCAGGAAAATTATCAGTCAAAAATGAAGGAAAAAATGGATCATTCCCACACAAACCAAAACACAAAATTGATCATTAGCTCTGTAAGAAATACAAAACAGAGTCCCTCCAGCATAAATAAAAGGATACAAAATGGTAACTCAAATTATATCATTAATGTATTTTTTGTTTCTTAACTTCTTTCTCCTATCCATAAGCAAAATTATGAATCTATGTGGATGGACATATCATTTAGATGGATATAATTTATGTAAAAATAATACAAATAAGGAACGAGGAGGGAATGGAGCAGTTTTTGTATACTCTTGGAATCAAATTGATATTAATATAGCTAAAAAGTTATAATAATTATTTCAAGAGTAATCAGAAGAAATTTTCTAAAAACAAGAAAATAAATGACAAGATGTTTAAAGTGATACACTCAACAATATTTTTAGACAAAATGAAAACAGTAATGAAGAAATAGAGAAATAAAAATAACATAGAACATATAGAAAACAAATCATAAAATAGCAGTTCCAAATACTACTTTGTCAGTGATTACAAGAAATGTAAACAGACAAAATGATGCAATTAAAAGTCAGGGATAGAATCTCTAGAAAATATAATTCAATTCTGTATTGTCTACAAGAGAAGAATTTTAGAGTTAATGATACAAGTAAGTTCAAAGAAATAGTTGTAAAGAGCCATACCTTGCAAGGAATTAACAAAACAAACAAACAAAGAAAAAAAACAAACATGGAGCGAGAAAAAGAGAGAGATGAATAATACCAGAAAAAGTAAGCATGGAGATAAAAGTTGTTGCTAGATACAAAGAAAGACATTTTATAATAAATAAAATCATCCCACTAAGAATAATACCAATGAAAAGCATACATATACCCCACAACACAATCACAAAATACTTCAATCAAAACACTGTGTGAATTGAAAGGAGAAAAGGATGACTCAAGTATGTTGGTTGGTTTACACTTAGAAATAAATAAATAAAATATACCATAGTAAAAAAGGAGAAAAAGAAATTTGTCTCAATATACATAAAATGGACAAATTTCAACACTTTTGATATAAAAAATAACTCGAGATAAAAAGGGAGTTCCTAAGGCTGATAAAGACTTAAAAATATTCACAGCAAACATCACACTTAATGGTGAAAAGCAGGGTGTTCACTTTAAGATCATGAACAAAATATGGATGTCAGCTCTCAGCATATATTAAAAATTCCACTACTAGTTCCACCTGAGGGAACTGAGTCTCAAAGTAAATAAAATTCCCTCCATTTTAAAGAGAAGAAAGTCATTTCATTTTATTCAAATGGAAGAAGTAAAACTTGTTTTGTAATCCTGTATGGATGAAATCATTTTGTATGTAGAAAAAAATCTGATGAATTGGCAATTAGAGCTAATGAAGAGTCTTAATAGGCTGAAAGAGTGTTTTAGTCAGCTTTTTCACTGCTGTGACTTAAAAGACCCCACCACAACAACTGTAGAAGAGGAAAAATTTATTTGGGGTCTCAGGGTTTCAGAGGTCTCAGTCCACCCATGGCAGACTCCACTCCTCTGGGCTCAAGGTGAGGCTGAACATCATGGTAGAAGAGTGTGGAAGCATGGAAGCAGAGACAGAGACTCCACTCTCCAAATACAAATACAGATACCAAAGCCACTTCCCCAATGACACACCTCTGCCAGCCACACTCCATCTGCCTTCAGTTAAAACTCAATTAATCCCATCAAGTGATTTATTCATGGATTGGATTAAGACTCTCCTAACCCAATCATCTCTTCCCTGAACCTTCTTGCATTATCTCATGTGTGAGCCTTTGGGGGCCACTAGACATCCAAACCATAAGAAGGAAATAAGATCAATATACAAATCAGTTTTATCTCTATACATTAGCAACAGAAAATCCAAAACTGATATTAATAAAGCAACATCATTTAGGAAAATAACAAAATATACTTAGAGTATAAATCAATGAAATACATTTGAGAGTCCAAGAAACCCTTACATTTGTGGTCAAATGTTTTTCATAAGGATGCCAAGATAATTATTTGAGTAAAGTATAGTCTTCACAATGGAATGTGCTGTGACAAATAAATTTTGGATTCTTGCCTCATACCATAAATACAAATTAACACAAAATAGATGAAAAGCTTAAATGTGGTAGTTAAAATTCTAAAATTATGAGATAATGTAGTAATAAATGTTTTTGGCCTTGAATTTGGCTATAGCTTTTTGTTTGTTTTTTAGATATGAAGTGTAATGCCAAAGAAACATAAGATAATAATGAATTGAATTTCATCAAAATTAAAATCATCTGTACTTCATAATACCATTACACCATGAACAAAGTAAAAAGATAATTCACAGAATGAGGTAAAATGTTTTCAAATCAAATATCTGACAAGATACTTGCATCCAAAATATGTCAAGAACTGTTAAACAACCCAAAATAAAAAGACAAAAGGTTGTTTAAAAATGAGCAAATGCTGTGATTAGACATTATATAAGAATATGTACTATATTGCCATGACATACCTAAGATCCTCAAAGTCACTAGACATTAAGGAAATTAAAATAAAAAGAATGTTTATGCATTTCTGATGGGATTGCAAGCTAGTACAACCAATGTTGAAAATTCCTGTGGAGGTTCCTGAAAAGACTATGAATGGAACCACCATATGATCCAGCCATACCACTCTTCACAATTTATCCAAAAGAACTAAAATGTTGGCATACTCTACCAATATCTGAATACCTATATTTATAGAGGCAAACTTCATGTTAGCCAAGTTTTGGAACCCATCTCGGTGTCTGTCAATAGAATGAAAAAATAAAATGTGTGTATACAGGATGGAATTCTACTCAGTCAAAAAGAAGAATGAAATTATGTCATTTGCAAGTAAATGGATGGAACTGGAGAACATCATCCTAAGTGAAATAAGCCAGACTCAGAAAGAGCCATATGTTTTCTTTCATGCATGGAAGTTAGGGAGAAAAAAGCGGGGGGAAGAGTTTTCATGAAAATAGAAAAGACATCAGAAAAGTAGAGGAGTAGAGGATGTGGAGCAGGGGAGGGAAGAGCAAAGGTAAAGCAGAGGCATTGGGAATTGAAACTGACCTAATTGTTACTGGCATGGATGAACATATTACAATGAATTCCAATATTTATGCACAGTTATAATGCACCAATAAAAATAATTAAAAATAACTGTAATATCACTTAATATCCACTAGGATGGCTGAAATCAAAGTGATGTGAACAAGTCTTAGAGAAATGTGAACAGTAATGTATTGCCTGGTTAATGGTGAAATGGTTCAGCCACTTTGAGAACTACTCTTGAAGTCACTGAAAAATATATGTTTATGTAGATTTACCAAATGACCTATCAATTCTACTCTAAACATATATCCAAGAGAATTGAAAACATATGTTCACAGAAATACTTGCATACAAGTACTCATAGCATAACAGTATGCATCATAATAGCCAAGGATCAACTGATGAATGAATAAACAAAATGTGCTATATCCACAAAATTAAACATTTTTCAGCCCTAAAAATTGAAGTATTGATATATTCCACAGCTTGAAAAAATCTAAAAATCCTTATGCTATGTGAAAAACAACAGATAAATGTCTACATATGATGCAATTTCATGAAATATTTAATACAAGCAAACCCATAAAGACAAAAAATAGATGAGTTCTTGCAATGGAGAGTAAATATAATGGATATGGGTTTTCTCTCTGAGGTGATGAAAATACTGCATGTTTCAGGCAGCTTTTTTCACTTCTGTGATCAAAAGAACTGACAAGAACAATTTTAGAGGAGAGTTTATTTGGGGGCTCAAGGTTTCAGAGGTCTTAGATGGTCACCTCCTTGCTCTGGGCCCCAGGTATGGAAGAAGATGGTAGTAGAGAAAAACAGCTCAGGACATGGGTACCAGGAAGCAGAAATTACCATTCACAAAATATGTACCCCAGAGGTATTCCCCTGATGACCCAGCCACATGCTACCTGCCTATAATTACACCCCAGTTAATACTTATCAAGTGATGAATGCACTGATTAGACTAAATCTCTTATAACCCAAGCATTTCATCACTAAATCTTCTTGCATTGTCTCACACATGAGCTTTTCGGAGACACCTCACATCTAAACCATAACAGATAGTAATGACAATTTGTGCAACTCTGATTATACTAAGATGCACTGAACTATACAAATTGAAAACGTCAATTTTATAGTATGTGAAATTCATCTCAACAAAATATTCATCTGGATGTTTTCTAATAATTTAACTCTTCCCTTCCAAAGCAAAAACAACAAAATATTTTATTTATATTTTTGATTTATTGACTTTTATTTTGGTACATGATATAAGGGAATAATGCAATTTTTAAATTTTTTCTCATATGAAAGTCAGTTTGCACAATTGCATGTACAGAACAACCCCTTATGCTCCAAGGTTTTTAAATTTCTACTTGATTTATTTAAATTTTTTCACACCCTATTTCAGTTCAATACTATGTTTAAATGATAATTAAGTGCTGTAATTTCTTTATTGTAGGTCAATATTTAGTGGGGAAATAAACTTTATATTTTTTTTGTATTATTCTTCCAATTTTTAGAGTTTGTCAATGTTTAATAATTAATCTCACTAGAGTTTTGACTGAAATTTCATTTAAATTATCTATTATTAGGGAAGCAATTACAACATTATGATATTGAGTTGTCTTATTCCTGAGCATACCTAATACCTATTGAAAGAAGTTTGGATAGAGAATAGAAGGTACACCTAATAAACTCCCATAATGTAAACCTGATATAATGAAAACAAACAAACCAGGAGATGAGTAAGGAATGTAAAGCATGCTAATTATACTATCCTTCATGTCAAAAAGTAAGTACATTGGTGGGCTAGGGATATAGCTCAGTTGTTAGCATGTTAGCATGTTTGCCTCCCAAGCACAAGGCCCTGGGTTCAATCCCCAGTGCCACAAAAAAAAGTACATTGGTAAAATTGAGGTGCATGATATAAAATGACGGCTCCCCACCCCCTCCCTTGATTTTTGGTACTGGGGATTGAACCCAGGGTCACTTGACTACTGACCCATATCTCCAGCCTCCTTTTTCTTTACTTTATTTTGAGACAGGGTCTCTCTAAGTTATTTAGAGACTCTTTAAGTTGCTGAGGCTGTGATCCTCCTGCCTCAGTCTTTGGGATTAGAAGTGTGCACCACTGTGCCCAGCTGTAAGTTGTTTTAAGAAAACAAATCTATGTCACACATGGAACTACCAAAAATGTTGGAAAACCAATAATTGACTGAGAAAAAGTACTAGCAATATGCATGACTGAATGCTTGTTGATACCCTTAAAGAATATTTACAGATTGATGAGAAAAAGATGATGAAACCAATAGAAAAATTGGAAGAAAATGAAAATTTATATAATCCATATGAAAAAAATCTCAATGACTCTGCTTCTTGGAGAAATGGTAAATTAAAATTATTTCGTTTAATTTTGACTCAGATAGTTGAATTTTAAAAGGAGCAATTATATCTGAGACTGGTGAGTATGGAAAAAATAAGTTCTGTACATCAGTGTTTGTGAATTGCTATGACTATTTTGTAATGTGGCATTAACTGTTAAAATTTTAAAAACAAATAGCTTTGCAAGCCACTTGCAATTTCTAAGTCAAATTAAATAAGCTGATGATTTATAAGGTATTGGGAATGCACAGAATATATGGCAAGATTTGCAAACTAGTGTGAAAACAGGAATCAGGTTGTTCCTATACTGGTAGGAACATTAGACAAGAAATTTAACCTACACCAGTTACAGATTTGGCCACCACTACTGAAAATATTTTAAAATTAAAATTTATTCTGTGCTTGTATCTTTTGCTAAAGATTTATGATTTCAAATATGCATTCCCCATTTGCTGAACTTAAGTCCTTTCCTGATCTAGACAAGAGCACTGAGAAAAAAAGGATTGACATCATTGTTCAGTTACTAAATACTGTGAACTATTCTAAGGTCCGTAACATATCATCTCCTTTGATTTTCTAAACAAATTCATGAAGATTTTTCTCTATTTTTTCAATGAGACTAGATATTATTTCTATAATCTCAAAGTTAATAAGGTGTATGAAAGATTTGAATGTGCTGTGTTCCTGAGGCTTTGATATTCTTTTGCATTTTTATTTGTAATAGAAATGTGTTCATTACTTCGTAGAAATTTCTTGCTGTGAAGAAGCATCTCACAGAAAGAATTTCAGAAAGAAAACTGCACTCTACCTCTTCCTCATGTTTCTGAGGAAATAATAAAATAAAGTTAAAAGCCTGGAGTCCAGATCATTTTTGGAATTCCATTGTTGGAAATCCATATGCAGCAGATAGACCTCTCCAATGACAATCAGTTTCACTTTACAGCATCCTACTATTGACTGGGAATATATGGATATGAGCATTACCCCCAGCATTACATTACACATATGACAAAAGGGATTTTCCATATGTGATTAAATATACTATTGAATTAATTTTGAATCAACCAAAAGTGAAATATTCTGGGCAGGTCTGTCCTAAATCTTTCTTTTAATTCTGAATTGAGTTACAGACAGAGGAAATCAACAATTTCAAGCATGAGAAAAAAATCAACAATCTGGCTTCAAAGATGATAGGAGTCACATGATAAATATATATATTTAGATATATATATATATATAAATATACATATATATATAGAGATATATGAAAAGTGTCCAGAAGAAAGAAGCTGTCAGATGCCACAAGAAAACAGGAATCTTAGTCCTACAACCTAATCAAAACAACATCATGAATGAAGTTAGAACTGTGAACATCTATGGTCAAGCCTCCAGACAAGAAGATAGGCAGCCACTCTTTGACAATAGTTCGGAATGATCTTGTACAAGTAACAATGCAACATCACAACGAACTTCTTACAGAGCTGTGAACTAGGAAATAACTATTGTTTTACACTACTAAATTTGTGGTAATTGTTATGCAACTATTGAAATCTAACACATTTAATTACAGAAATAAAAGTACCATTAATATAGACATATGTTCAACTATATTTATTATATTCAAAAACCTCAAAATAGCCTGAATATGACTCAATAAGGAAATCACTGAGAATGCTCTGATAAATTAGAGCCTTTATAAAACTTTGTTAGTATTAAAATAACTAGGATAATATGTGCTGATGGGGAAATATGTCTATTGTATAATTAGTTATAAAACAATTGCTGAACTATATATATAATATGTATGATCCTGCTTATCTTTTAAAAATCATATATGTCTGCAAATATTTATATGATTACATAGAGAAAATCTTAAAAAAAATATTGCCAATTGTTCCAATTGTTTGCCTTGGAAACATAGGACCAGAGAATTATCATCATGAGGAAACAGGAGTAGATTATTAAAGTTTTATACATCACTGAATTGGTTTACATGTGTCTTAGTTTATTTGGGCTGTTGTAACTCACTACTGTACTCTCTATTGACTGGTTTATAAACAACAAATGTTTATTGCCCTGAGTTCTGCAACCTGAAAAATCCAGGATCAAAGTGACAACAGATTCAGCACATTCTACATACTCTAACCTCACATGAGGGAAGTAGTGAGAGGTTTCTATTAGACTTCCTTTATAAGCATATCAATCCCATGTATAACGGCTCTGCCTTCCTACATGCCATAATCACATCCCAAACATCCTCCTAATACCCTTACTTTGGGATAAGTAATTTTAGAAGCACATAAACATTCATAAAATAGGACCATGTTACAATGTGTGCTATCATTAGCAGCATACATACATAATACAATATTATCCAGGCATAAAGAAGAATGAAATCATGTCATTTGTAGAAAAAGGGGAGGAACTGGAGGATATTATTTAAATGAGAGAAACCAGATGCAGAATGAAAAGTGCTGCATATTCTCGATCACATAGGAAAGATTAAAAATAAAGTAGATCTGAATGTAGAATAATGATTGATATAAGCTGGGAGAGGGGAAAAAGTGTGGATAAAAGGAAGCTGGATTTAATCAGTGCACCCTTTAGGCATATATTGAAATATCAAATTAAACCCTATTATACCATGTATAATTAATACATATTGACAAAAAATAAGACACATGAAAAAATTTAAAAATCTAATTATTTTGAAAGAATGAGCTATGCCTATAACTTAAGAGGCTAGAAATCATCAGAAAACAATATTAATACAAGTTGGTATCTAAGGCCACACAATTCACAGAATCTTTTTTGATTTTCATCAATGTTTATAATTTTTAGCTCACCGACAGTGTATGTTTTGCTAATTTTATAACTAATGATTTTATCTATTTTTCATGATAATATACATGTCTTCACCCAGTATTATATAGTTCATAATCCAATCCCAGAATTCATTTATTCATTTTTGTTCTCTACACAGACTTATTTATTTTATTAGTGCTCTCTAGTTATACACTGCAGGTTTTCCTGACAGGCATACATGAATGTAGGTCTCCCTTACACATTCGAGGCATTCACTGCTGCCAGCCAAGTGCCAGGGGCTTCTCCCACAATACATAATAGTAGAATTCATTTTGACATATTCATAGATGAATATAATGCAATTCCCAGTACTTCCCCTTTACCTTCCCTTCTCCCTTTTTCTGATCCCCTTTCTCTATTCTACTGGTCTTACTGCTATTTATTTATTTTATTAATTGATGCATTATAGTTATACACAAAAGTGTAATTCATTGTGATATATTCATACATGCACAGAAACTGAACATAGCATAATCTGGTCAATTTCATTCTTCCTCTTTCCTATTCCTCCTCCCTTCCCCTCAATTCCCTTCCTCCACTCCAATTTCTCCCTTCTCTTTTCATAAAATGTCCTCCCTTTTTTCTTCCTAATTTCTCTGTATTTTCTGTTTATAAAAGAAAATATTTAACCCTTGACTTTTTTTATTTAAAGTTTTCTTTTTTTATTTTGATTCATTGCATACAAGTGGATTACAGCTGTTGTTTCTCTGGTTGTACATAAAATAGAGTCACATCATTTGTGTAATCAAACATGTACATAGGGTAATGATGTTTGTCTCATTCTGTTACTATTCTTACCCCCCTTCCCAATCCCTCCCTTGACTTTTTGAGTCTGGCTTATTTCATTTATAGAATGATGTTCTCCTGCTCTGTCCATTTGCCAGCAAATGACATGATTTTGTTTTTCAACATGGCTGAATGAAACTCAGTATGTATATACACTATATTTTCTTTATCCATTAATCTGTTGATGGTCAGCTGGGCTGGTTTGATAGTTTGGTTATTTTGAATTTCACTGCTATATATTGGTATGCATGTATTCCTATAGTATGCTTATTTTAGTTCTTTTGGATAAATACCAAGGAATGGGATAGCTAGGTCAGATGGTCCTTCCATTGCTAGTTTTTCACATAGATATAGTCATCTGATCATTGACAAGGGGCCAATAAATTACATTGGAGAAAAGAAAATCCTTTTATATAAATGGTGGTGGGAAAATTACATCATATGTAGAAAAATGAAACTAGAACCCTATCTCCCACCCTGCAAAAAAATAAACTCAAAATATATCAAAGTCCTAGGAATTAAACCAGAAACACTTGCAACTACTAGAAGTCAACATAAGATCAACACTACAACATATTAATGGAGGCACTAGCTTCCTTAATAAGACTCCTGAGGTTCAACAGTTAAATCCAAGAAACAATAAGTTGCATGACAACAAGTTAAAAAGCTTTTGTACAACAAAGAAAACAATTAAGAACATGAAGAAAGAGCTAAACATTGGGAGAAAAATCTTTGACAGCTACACTTCTGACAGGGAATTAATATCCAGAATATATAAAGATTTCAAAATACAACACCAAAATAATAATAATTATAATCCAATCAATGAAATTGCAAATGATGTAAACAGACATTTCTTAAAACAAGAGATACAAATGGCCAAAAATGTATGAAAAAAATATTCCACATCCTTAGCAATTGGGGATATATACAAATTAAATCTACACTGAAATTTCATGTAACTCCATTTAGAATAGCAATTATCAAGAATGCAAATAAGACCCAGGAACTTCTTCAGGACCATGGCACCCACCTGCAGCCCACCTGGGAGCTTCCTTAAGACCTCAGTACTGTGTTAGTGCTGTGGCTCTCCATACACAAATGTGTTTCAAAAGCCGGTGCAGCCCTCTTGGATTATTCCTGAAAGAGAAGCTCCCATTTTTGGGTCGGGCAGCTCCCATCCCGAGACTGCTTCTAGAGACTAGAAGCTCATTGTCAGTTACCTCTCATGCATCAGGCCACTGAAGACTTGGTGGTTTGAATAGTATATGACTATTATATTATAGATTTTGTTTTCTTTTAAAATTTAAAATTTTATTTTATTTTTTCTCACTCTCTCTATGTCCCTTTTATTAACCTGTTTCTTTGGAGTCTCTTTCTCCCTTTTATTATGCTAACAACCAACTTCTTCTTATTCTGCTTTCAATATTTCTATGATCTAGGACCTCTATATATTATCTTATTATCCCATTAACAGTTACATCCTACACCACTTCCTATCCTCTTTATCCACCATTAGAAATTGAAGATGTCATTGCAAATCTATTTGTTATACGAGAGATAATAATCAAACTCATTCTCTGTTTATTATGACAATCCTCTTAACATTTTCATAGGGGCTATTTGGTTTATGGCTGCATATTATTTGTACTGGGTTCTGCTAATATTGATCTCCCCATTAAATGTGAGATGTTGAGATTCTGAAGTATCACTATAATAAGTCTATAGTGGGGAAACTGCCATACCTGACATCCACACTGCTAGAGGGGATGACAGAAAAACAACATGAAAAAGAAGGGAAGAAAGTGTCCCCAAAAACCAAAATGCTATATTAATTATATACAATGGCAACATAGTAGAAGAAATGTCAGAACAGGAGAATGTACATAATTAAAATGATCTATGAACCAAAGGATGGGCTAAGAGAGCAAATGTAGGCAATGAATGATCACACCAATTGAGAGTTAAAAGAGCAAATGCATGAAACAAAAGATCTTTTCAATAAAGAGAAAGAGATTCTGAAAAAGCAACAAAACAAATCCTTGAAATGAAGGAAACAATAAATCAAATAAAAAACTCAATAGAAACATCACCAACAGACTAGATAGCTTGGAAGACAGACTTCAGACAAAGAAGACAAAATATTTAATCTCGAAAATAAAGTTGAACAAACAGAGATGTTAAGAAATCATGAATGGAACCTTCAAGAACTATGGGATATCATGAAAAACTAAATTGAAAAATTATTGGGATTGAAGAAGACACAAAGATAAAAAACAAAGGAATGAACAATCTATTCAATTAAATAATATCAGAAAATTTCCCAAACCTAAAGAATGAAATGGAAAATCAAATACAAACTGGGCACAGTGGTGAATGACTGTAATTCCAGTACTTGGGAGGCTGAGGCAGGAGGATCACGAGTTCAAAGCCAGCCTCCACAACTTAGTGAGGCCCTAAGCAACTCAGTGAGACCCTGTCTCTAAATCAAATACAAAACAGGGCTGGGAATGTGGCTCAGTGGTCGAGTGTCCCTGGGTTCAATCCCCAGTACCAAAAAAAAAGAAAAAAAAAGAAAATCAAATAGAAGAGGCTCACAGAACAACAAATGTACAAAATTACAACAGATTCACACCAAGACACACTATAAAGAAAACACTTATCATACAAAATAAAGATAGAATATTAAAGGCTACAAGAGAAAAACATCAGATTACATATAGGGGGAAAATAATAAGGTTATAAAGAGATTTCTCAGCCCAGACTGGAATGGTTAGAAGGGCTTGGAATAATATATATTGAGCTCAGAAAGAACACGGATGCCAACCAAGAATCTTATACCAAGCAAAAGCAACCTTCAACTTCACACAGAGACCCGGCTGAGCAACCAGGCCCACACCCTCACCGATCTCCTTCACTAAGGCCATCTCCAGTGCCCAGACCTGCAGTCCAGCCCACATCCACTATCTCCAGTGCCAATACCCACACCACACTCCATGGTTTAGTGCAGAAGTTCGAGTCCCAACCCCAACTCAAAATCAAGTGCTCATGCCCTGCACAAGCTAGTGCCTACACTGCAGTTAACCATCTTTCAACATGTGAGGTCAACTCTGCCCACTAGCATTGATTGTTCTCAACCTGGAGGCCACCATCCATAGTGGGACAGTACCCTTCTTGGGATAACACATTATCGAGTTACTCTCAAGCATTAGGCTACTGAAGAGAAGGAGGATTGAACGGTACACTATAGATTTACTGTAGAGTTTTTTCATTAGTAGCATTATTATGCTTATTCCTAATATACCTACTATTACTCATACTTCTCTCTTTTATTAATCTCTTTTTCACTTCCTTGCCCTCTTATCTGTTTCCTTGGAGACTGTTTCTCCCTTTACTCATGCTAACAACCTATTTCTTGAATTTTGCTTTCATTATTCCTATGAAATAGTACATCTATAGACTCACTAATTATCTCATTAACATTACATCCTATACCCCTCTAAATTCTCTCTATCCACAATTAGAAACTGTGGACCTTATTGCAAATCTTTTGGTTATGCTGTGGATAGTAAGTGAACTCATCATCTCTGTTTATTAAGACAAAGCAGTTAATGTCAAAATAGGTATTATTTGGGTTAAGGATTCATATTGCTTTCACAGTGTGCTGCTTATATTGATCTCTTCCTTCAAGGTGAGGTATTGGTAACCTGCAGGGACATTATAAGTCTACAGAGGGGAAACTGCAATACCTCAGATTCTCACTGCTAGTGGGGAAGATACACTATAACAACATGAGATAACAAGGGAAGAATGTGTTCCAAAAAAACCTACATGCAATATCAATAGAATGCAATGACAGAATGGCAAAGGAAATGTCAGAAAGGGAGTTCAGAATGCACATAATTAAAATGATCTTAGAAGCAAACAATAAGAGAGCAAATGCAGTCAAGGAAAGATCGAACCAAGCAACAGTTAAAAGAACAAATGGAGGAAGGAAAAGATCATTTCAATAAAGAGCGATTCTGAAAAAAACAACAACAACATCAAAAAAACAAAAAAAACAAAAAACAGAAATCCTTGTAATGAAGGAAACAATAAACCAAATTAAAAACTCAAAAGAAAGCATAACCAACAGGCTAGATCACTTGGAAGACAGAATCTCAGACAATGAAGACAAAATACTTTTTCTTGAAAACAAAGTTGACCAGATAGAGAAGACAGTAAGAAATCATAAAAGGAACCTCCAATAACTATGGTATATCATGGAAAAAAAACAATTTGAGGAATTATTGGAATTGAGGAAGGCACAGAGATAAAAACCAAATGAATGAATAATCTATTTAATGAAATAATATCAGAAAATTTCCAAAATCCAAAGAGAGAAATAGAAAATCAAAAATAAGAGGGTTGTAGGACACCAAAGGTACAAAATTACAACAGATCCACACTCAGGTTCATTGTAATGAAAATATGTAACATACAAAATAAAGACAGAATTTTAAAGGTTGTAAGAGAAAAACATCAAATTATATATAGGAGAAAACGAGTATGGATATCACCAGATTTTTAAGTCAAGACTCTAATAGTAATAAGGACTTGAACAACATATTTCAAGCTCTGAAAGAAAATGGATGCAAACCAAGAATTTGATACCCAGAAAACCTTACCTTCTGATTTGATGACAAAATAAAATCCTCCATGATAAACAAAAGCTCAAACAATTTATGAATAGAAAGCCTGCACTACAGAACATTCTCAGCAAAACATTCCATGAGGAATAAATGAAAAACAACAATGTAAGTCAGCAAAAGGAGGAGCTAGACTAAAGTAAAAGCCAATAAGAGGAGAAACCAAGTCAAATTAAAAGCCAAAAATAAGTCATAATGTCCAGGACTACAAGTCATATCTCAGTAATAAGACTGAATGTTAAAGGTCTGAACTCATCAATCAAAAGAAATAGACTGGCACATCGAATTAAAAAGAAAGACCGAACAATATGCTGCCTTCAAGAGATTCATCTAATAGAAAAAGATATACACAGAATAAAGGTGAAAGGATGGGAAAAAACATACCACACTCACAGACTCAGGAAAAAAGCAGGGGTTTCCATCCTCATATCAGATAAAGTGGACCTCAAGCCAAAGTTAGTCACAAGGGATAAAGAAGGATATTTCATACTAATTAAGGGAAGCATAAGTCAGCAAGATACAACAATCATAAATATTTAGGCTCAAACAATGGGGCATCCAGATATGTTAAACAAATCCATCTCAATTCCAGGAACCAAAAAGACCAAAACACAAAAGTACCAGGGGAATACTCTCTCACCTTTGGAAATGACTTCCAAACAAAAATTAAACAAAGAAACCATTGAACTCAATAACACAATCAACAAATTAGAAGTAACAGGCGTATATAGAATAGTCCATCCATGAACCATCAAATATTTTCTTCTCAGCAGCACGCGGATGCTTCCTTAAAGTAGACCATATGTTATGCCACAAAGCAACGCATAGCAAACACAAAATAATAGACATTACCTTGCATTCTATCAGATAATGATAGAATTAAATTAGAAATCAATGATAAAATAAACAAACAAAAATTACTCCAACACCTGGAGACTAAACAATACACTACTGATTGATGCATGGATAACAGAAGACATCGGGGGGAGATAAAATTCTTAAAGGTAAAAGAGAACAACTATACAACATATCAAAATCTATGGGACAATATGAAAGCAGTACTAAGAGGAAAATTCATTCCATGGAACTCATTCAATAAAAGAAAAAAATCAACAAATAAATTACCAAACATGATAGCTCAAAGCCCTAGAAAAAGAAGAGCAGATCAAGAACAAAAGTAGTAGAAGACAGGAAATAATTAAAATCAGAATGGAAATCAATTAAATTGAAACAAAAGAAACAATTCAAAAAATGGACAGAACAAAAAAATTGTGTTTTTGAAAAAATAAACAAAATTGATAAACCCTTAGCAACACTTACAAAGAGAGAGATAAAATTCAAATTAATAAAATTCTTGATGTGAAAGAAATATTAAAATAGACACTATTGAAATATGAAACATAATTAGAACCTATTTTGAAAATCTATACTCCACCAAAATAGAAAATGTCAACAACATTGACAGGTTTCTTGAGACATATGATCCACCAAAAGTGAATCTGGAGGACATACACAATTTAACTACATTAATTTCAAGCAATGAAATAGAAGTCATCAAAAGTAGACAAACCAAGGAAAGTCCGGGACTAAATGGATTCTCAGCCAAGTTCTATAAGACCTTCAAAGAGGAACTCATTCCAATACTCCTCAAAGGATTCTATGAAATAGAAGAGGAGGGAACCCTTCCAAACTCATTCTATGAAGCTACTATCACCCTGACACCAAAACCAGGCAAAGACACATTGAGGAAGGAAAAACGTCAGACCAATATCCCTCATGAACATAGATGCAAAAATTCTTAACAAAATTTTAGCAAATTGGATACAAAAACATATTTAAAAGATAGTGCACCATGATCAAGTGGATTTCATCCCAGGGATGCAAGGTTGGTTCAATATCCAGGAATCAATAAATATAATTCACCACATCAATAGGCTTATAGTTCAGAATCACATGATAATTTCTATAGATGCAGAAAAAGCATTTGATAAGATACAGCACCCCTTCATGCTCAAAACATTAGAAAAATAGGGAGAGTATGAACATACCTCAACATTGTAAAGGCTATCCATGCTAAGTCCATGGCCAACATCATTCTAAATGGAGAAAAACTGAATGGATTCCCCTTAAAACCTGGAGCAAGGCAGGGATGCCTTCTTACACTACTTTTTTTCAACATTGTCCTTGAAACTCTAGCCAGAGCAATTAGACAGACCAAAGAAATTAAAGGGATATTCAAAGGAAAAGAAGAGCTCAAACTATCACTGCTTGCAGATGACAGGATTCTATATTTAGAGGAGCCACAAAATTCCACAGAAAACTTCTATAACTCATGAATGAATTCAGGAAAGTAGCAGGATGTAGGAATACCTAAGGTAATGTGGTTTGCATCACAGAAAGAAGCATAATTATGGAACAAGCAAACCTGCTCCTCTCAGAAGCATAGACAGACCTGTGCTGTGCATTGTGCTCTCTGTGAACACCGAGAGCCCAAGTACTTCCTCTTCCCTGTTAAGATTTAATCAGGAGCCTAGCACAACGACATCAAGAAAGCTTGCTAACTGCTGATTGGTTATGTGCATCCAGGGCCCAGCCAGGGCCCTGCCAGGTCCCGAGAATCTAGAGCCCAAACATCCAGGGCCCAGGCCCTGGCACTTCCTCGTCCCTTATATGGAATGATCATGAGCTTGGCACAGGGAAGTCACAAGAGCCTAACAGATGGTGATTGGCTACTGTATGCTATATAAGCTGTGTAATTCTGTAATAAAATTTGAGTCTGTCTCTGAACCGGCTCCCAGCGTATGACGTCTGTGTCTTGCACCCACCCTCCTTTCTCCAAGCAGGATGTTCCCATTCAACAGCAGGATATAAAATCCACACTCATAAATCTGATGCATTTTTATTCAAAAGTGATGAACCCTCTGAAAGAGAAATTAGGAAAACTACCACATTCACAATAGCCCCAAAAAAATACTTGGGAATCAATCTAACAAAAGAGTTGAAGAACCTCTACAATGAGAAATGCAGAACACTAAAGAAAAAACTTAATGCAAACCTTAGAATATGGAAAGATTTCCATTTTCGTGGATAGGCAGAATTAATGTAGTCAAAATGACCATATTTCCCAAAGTACTATATAAAACTCAATGCAATTCCAGTTAAAATCCCACAATATAACTCATACAAATAGATCAAGCAATCATGAAATTCATTTGGAAGAATAAGAGACCCAGAATATCTAAAACAATCCTTAGCAGGAAGAGCGAAGCAGGTGGTATCACAATACCAGACCTTCAACTATACTCCACAGCAATACTAACAAAAATGTCATGGTACTGGCACCAAAATAAACAGGTAGACCAGTGAAACAGAATAGAAGACACAGAGACAAACCCACATAAATTCAGTTTTCTCATACTAGACAAAGGTGCCAAAAACATACAATGCAGAAAAGATAGCCTCTTCAACAAATGGTACTGGGAAAATTGGAAATCCATATGCAGCAAATTGAAACTAAACCTCTATCTCTCACCCTGTATAAAACTCAAATCAAAATGTATCAATGCCATAGGCATTAGACCAGAGATCCCACACTTAATAGAAGAAAAAAGTAGGTCCAAATCTTCATCAGGTCAGTTTAGGAAACAACTTCCTTAATATGACTCCCAAAGCACAAGAAATAAAGCAGGAATCAATAATTGGGATAGACTCAAACTAAAAAGTTTTCTCTCACCAAAGGAAACTATCAACAATGTGAAGAGAGATTCCATAGAGAGGAAGAAAATCTTTACCACACACATGTCAGATAGATCACTAATCTCCAGAATCTATAAGGATCTCAAAAAGTTTACTCAAAAAATACAAATAACCTGGTCAATAAATGGGCTAAGGAAAGGAGCAGACACTTCACAGAAGAGGATCTACAAGCAATCAACAGATGTATGAAAAATGTTCAACATCTCTAGTAACAAGAGAAATGCAAATCAAAACTACCCTAAGATTTCATTTCACCCCAATTAGAATGTCTGTTGTCAAGAATTTAAGTAACAATAGGTGTTGGTGAGGATGTGGAGAAATAGGTACACTCATACATTACTGGTGCAGTTGGCAAATTATTGCAGCCACAATGGAAAGCATTATGTACTTTCCTTAGAAAACTTTGAATGGAGCCACCATTTGGCCCAGCTATCCCACTCCTTGGCCTATACCCAAAGGACTGAAAATCAGCATACTACAGTGAAGCAGCCACATCAATGTCCATAGCTGCTCAATTCACAATAGCTATATTTTGGAACCAACCTAGATGCAGTGCAATAGATTAATAGATAAAGAAAATGGTGGTATATATACACAATGGAATATTATTCAGCCATAAAAATAATAAAATTATGGCATTTGCAGGTAAATGGATGGAGTTGGAGAATGTCATGCTAAGTGAAGTAAGCCAATCCTCCAAAACCAAAGGCCAAATGATTTCTCTGATAAGTGTATGATGATACATAATGGGGGCCAGGGAGGTAAGGGAAGAATGGAGGAAAGATGGATTGGGTAAATGGAAATGAGGGATGTAGAGAGGGTGGGGGCAAGGAAAGATAAAAGAATGAGAAAAACATCGTTACCCTATGTACATGTATGTTTACACAAATGGTATGAGTTGACTTCGTGTACTACCAGAGAAACAACATTTGTACCACATTCGTGTAAAATGAAACAAAATAAAAAAGTAACCTTCAGATTTGAAAATGAAATAAAGTTGTTCTGTGAAAAATGAAATTAAAAAAAATTACAAATATAAAGCCTGGACCATAAAGATATTGCACGTGGAATAAATGAAAAGCAATGGTGTAAATCAGCAAAAGGAGTAGCTACCCTAAAGGAAAAACCAATGAAAGGAGAATCCAATACACATTAAAAGTGAAAATAAGTCAAAATGACCAGGAATACAATTCATATCACAATAGTAAACCTGAACGCTAATGACCTAAAATCATTAATAAAAAGACATAGATAGGCAGATTAAAAAAAAGACCCAACAATATTCTGTGTCAAGGCACTCATCTCATAGTAAAAGACACCCACAGACTGAAGGTGAAAGGATGGAAAAAACATATCATGTGCATGGACTCAGTAAAAAAGCAGGGGTTTCCATTCTCATATTAATTAAAGTGGACTTCAAGACAAAAGTAATCAGAATGGATAAATAGATTTCATACTACTAAAGGGAAGCATAAATGAGGAATACATAATGATCATAAATATGTATGCCACCAAAAATTGAACATCTGTGTACATCAAACAAATCCTTCTCAATTCCAGGGTCCAAATAGACCACAACAGAATAATACTAGGTGACTTTAACACACCTCTCTCACCATTGGATAGATCTTTTTTTTGTTTTTCATAGTAACAATAGGTTTTATTGACTATAATGCAAGTTAAGCACGGAGAAGGAACAATCACTTAAAAACACCAAAAACCCTTACATAGCAAAGGTTAAGAAATAAATTAAGACTCCTATTGGGCTGTGCCTGGGAGGAAGGATAGGCCTCATTCACTTCCATCCTTGGGTTGTTGGTATTTCCTCTGGATGTAATCAAAGATGTCCCTCTCACTGTCTACTGGCAGGGGTTCTCCAGCAACTCCAGTGACTCCCAACAGGCAGATGTCGTATTTGTTGATGGTGAAACCCTTTTCTATGATATGACCTCTCATATTATTATTGAATATGTCACTCCCAGTGAAATAAAGAACACCACAGTAATACTGATCTTTGGGTATCAACCTGATATCAATTCTTCTGTGAGGATATTCCTTTTCATCATTTTTACTGGGAAGCTGACAAACACCCATGAACTTTGTTTCCCCTTTTGACAGCATATCTATAATAAAATGGACCTTTTGTAACTGCTTCACAATGTGATATAACAGCTTTGGCTGTTTGGTTGATTCGGAGGTAAAGTTTGGATGGGTCAGAAGAACATCCAGGTCACCATTGGATTCTGCACCTCTTCTGAAACTGCAACAGACCGTAGCAACGTATTCGGAATCCACTTTTTAAACTTCATTTAGTACAATATCTTGCATTTGCAACATCTCTTCATGAGGGATTCTTTTTTCAAAGTCCTCAAAATATTTCAGCCCAATTCATTGATGATGGTTCAATTTATCTCCACGTTCTCTGAGATCTTCTAATGTTTTAATTCCTTCATCTACCAACTTCCTTGCAGCAGATGCACCAATACCACTAACTCAAGTCAGGAAATTGATGGATGAACTTGTATCATCCTGCCAAATCTTTTCTAGTTTATGCAATTTTCCAGTTGCTAAATACTCATCAGTTTTTTCAGCAATTTTTGTTCCTACTCCAAGCAGTATCTTAGCTTCTGCTCCACTCTTTATTTTGTGTGGGTTCTTTGCTATAATAGATGCTGCTTTTCTGTAAACATTGTACTTGTGGATAGCCTGGCTCATGTTCTTTTCAAAGTTTGCGAGTTCCATGAGCATGTCCGTGATTCCCCCGCTGAGAGTCTCCTGCAGCGCCTTCCGTTTATTCATGGTGGCCTGCACCCGAGGGTTCCAGGGTGTCCAGAGCCTGGGACTAGCCCACCTCCCCCAGTCTTAAGGAGGAATGGGGACTTGGAGATCCGAGAAGGATCAATCCCCACTAGCAAGGCGGGTGCGAATAGTTGGATAGATCTTCCAAACAAAAATTGCACAAAAAACCCTACAACTCAATAACACAATCAATATTTCAGCTATGCCAGATATATATAGAATATTCCAGCATTAAAAAGTGAACACACTTTCTTATGAGCAGGATATGGATCCTTCTGTAAAATAGACCATACATTATACCACAAAGCAGCCCTTAGTAGATACAAAAAATATATATATACACAATGGAATACTACTCAGTCATAAAGAAGAAGAATATGGCATTTGCAGACAAATGGATGGACAATTAGAAATTGTCATGCTAAGTGAAATAAGCCAATCCACAAAAAAAAAAAAAAAAGGCCGAATGTTTTCCCTGATAAGCAGATGATGATTTAGAATCTGGTTGGGGGAAGGGTGAAAAAGGAATGGAGTATCTTTAGATTATGTGGAGAGAAATGAGAGGGAAAAGGTTGGGGGTATGAAAAATGTTGGAATGAGACAGAAGTCATTACCCTATGCACATGTATGGTTAACAAGAATGATATGAATGTACATCATGCACAACCATAGAAATGAAAATTTGTACCCCATATGTGTACAATGAATCAAAATGAAGTCTGTAAAATTAAAAAAATAAAAAATAAATAAATTGATCATGCATTGCTTAAGGACTCCAGAAAAGATTTCATAGGAATTTTGTTGGTATGCATTTCTTAGTTTAATAAAATTTTAAAAAATAATGATATTCAAAATTTAAAAAAATACTCCCTTGTATTCTATCAGAACATAATAGAATGAAATTACAAATCACTGATAAAATAAAAAAAAAAAACAGAAACTACTCCAACATATGTAGACAAAATAATATGCAATTGAAAGATGTATGGAAAACAGAAGACATAAGGGAGGAGATAAAAATTCTTAGAAAAGGATCCATGAGCTGCTGAGAAGAAAGTGTATTCGCTTTTTGATGGATGGAATATTCTATATATGTCTGTTAAGTCTAAATTAGCAATTGTGTCATTGAGTGCTATGGTTTCTTTGTTCAATTTTTGCTTGGAAGATCTGTCCAATGGTGAGAGAGGAGTGTGAAAGTCCCCCAGTATTATTGTGTTTTGGTCTATTTGGTTCCTGGAATTGAGAAAGATCTGATTGACGTACATGGATGCCCCATTGTTTGGTGCGTAAATATTTATGACTGTTATGTCTTGGTGATTTATGCTTCCCTTAAGTAGTATGAAATGTCCTTCTTTATCCCTTCTGACTAACTTTGACTTGAAGTCTGCTTTATCGGAAATGAGAATGGAATCTCCTGCTTTTTTACTAAGCCCATGTTCATGGTATGTTTTTTCCCACCCTTTCACCTTTACTCGGTGGGCATGTTTTTCTATGAGATGCGTCTCTAGAAGGCAGCATATTATTGGGTCTTTCTTTTTAATCCAATCTGCCAGTCTATGTCTTTTGATTGATGAGTTTAGGCCATTTACATTTAGATATGACTTGCATTCCCGGTCATTTTGACTTATTTTTGGATTTTAATCTTACTTGGTTTTTCCTTTAATTGGCTGTTCCTTTGGGGTAATTCCTCTCTTTGCTGACTTACATTGTTGTTTCTCAAATCTTCCTCTTGGAATATTTTGCTGAGGATTTTCTGTAGGGCAGGCTTTCTATTTGTGAATTCTTTTAGCTTGTGTTTATCATGGAAGGATTTTATTTCATCTTCAAATCTGAAGGTAAGTTTTGCTTGGTATAAGATTCTTGGTTGGCATCCATTTTCTTTCAATGCTTGGAATATGTTGCTTCAGACCCTTCTTGCTTTTAGGGTCTGGACTGAAAAATCTGCTGATATTCATACTGGTTTCCCCCTCTATGTTATCTGATGTTTTTGTCTTGTAGCCTTTAAAATTCTATCTTTGTTTTGTATGTTAGGTATTTTCATTATAATGTGCCTGGGTGTGGATCTGTTGTGATTTTGTGCATTTGGTGTCCTATAAGTCTCTTGAATTTGATTTTCCTTTTCATTCATCAGATTTGGGAAATTTTCTGATATTATTTCATTGAACATATTATTCATTCCTTTGGTTTGTGTCTCTACACATTCCTCAATCCCAATAAGTCTTAAATTTGGTCTTTTCATGATGTCCCATAACTCTTGGAGTTTCTGTTCATGATTTCCTAACATCCTCTCTGTCTGGTTGAGTTTGTTTTCAAGATTAA
This sequence comes from Glaucomys volans, assembly GCA_020662805.1. Lineage (NCBI taxonomy): Eukaryota > Metazoa > Chordata > Mammalia > Rodentia > Sciuridae > Glaucomys > Glaucomys volans. Next base: position 286,977 of record JAJEJO010005106.1, on the reverse strand, counting down.
TTTGTCTTCATTGTCTGAGGTTCTGTCTTCCAAGTGATTTAGCCTGTTGGTTAAGCTTTCTATTGAGTTTTATTTTGGTTTATTGTAACCTTCATTTCAAGAAATTCTGTTGTTTTTTTTTTTCAGAATCTCTATCTCTTTATTGAAATGATCTTTTGCTTCCTGTAGTTGCTCTTTTAGCATTGCTTGCATTTGCTCTCTTGACTCCTCAATCGCTTCTCAGATCATTTTAATTATGTACAACTCTCTTTCTGACAATGCTTCTGCCATGTTGTCACTGGGTACTTTTGATATAGTATCTGGGTTTGTTTGGGACGTTTTTAATCCCAAAACTCCAAGGGCCAAATGATCTCTCTGATAAGTGAATGATGATGCATAATGTGGGGTGGAAGGGTGGCAAGAATGGAGGAAGGATAGATAGCATAGAGGGAAGGGAGGGGTGGGGTCGGGGTTGGGGGTAATAATAGCAGAATGTGTGACAGACATCATTGCCCTGTGTACATGTATGAATGCACGGATGGTGTGACTCTACTTTGTGTACAACCAGAGAAAAAATAGCTGTACTCCATTTGTGTTCAGTGAATCAAAATTAAATAAAAAAAAAGAAAATAAATTTTTGTAGTTTAAAAAAAATTCTTAGATGTAAAGAAGAACAATGACACAACATATCAAAATCTCTGGGACACTATGAAATCAGAACAAAGTGGAAAATTCATTGCATGAAGTGCATTCGAAAAAGAATATAAAGTCAACAAATAAGTGACATAACATTACATCTCAAAGTCGTAGAAAAAGAAGGAGAGATGAACAAGCAAAGTAATAGAAGACAGGAAATAATTAAAATCAAACTGAAACAGGAGATACAATCCCAAAAATTGACAAAACAAAAAGTTGATTCTTTGAGAAAGTGAACAAAATCGATAAACCCTAAGCCACTTTAACAAAGAGGAGAGAGAAAATGTAAATTAATAAAATTCCTGATGAAAAAGGAAATATCATGACAGACACTATTGAAATACAAAACATAATTAGAAGCTATTTTGAAAATCTATACTCCAGTAAAAGAGAAAATCTAAAAGACATTGACCAATTTTTAGAGGCAAATGTTCCTCTAATACTGAATCAGGAGGACATACACAATTTAAACAAATTAATTGCATTCAATGAAATAGAAGAAACTATCAAAAGCCTACCAACCAAGAAAATCCCAGGACCAGATGGATTCACAGCTGAGTCCTACAAGACCTTCAAAGAGCTCATTCCTATACTCCTCAAAGTATTCCATAGAGGAGAAATAGAGGAGGAGGTAACCCTTCCAAACCTATTCTATGAAGCTAATATGACCCTGATACCAACAGCAACAAAAGCACGTCAAGGAAAGAAAACTTCAGAACAATATCCCTGGTGAACATCGACACAAAAATCCTCAACAAAATTTTGGTAAATTGCATACCAAAACATATTAAAGAGATAGTGAGAGATAGTGCACCATGATCAAGTCAGTTTCATCCCAGGAATGTGAGCTTGGTTCAACATCCAGAAATCAATAAGTGTAATTCATCACATCAATATACCTAAAGTTAAGAATTATATGATTATTTCAATAGATGCAGAAAAAGCATTTGATAAATACAGCATCCCTTCATGCTCAAAACATTAGAAAAAATAGGGATAGTAGGAAAGTTCCTTAACATTGTAAAGGCTATCTATGCTAAGCCCACAGCTAACATCATTCTAAATGGAGAAAAATTGAAAGCAATGCCCCTGATAACTGGAACAAGGCAGGGATGCCCTCTTTCTCCACTTCTGTTCAACATTTGGCTTGAGTTACTACCCAAAGCAATTACACAGACCAATGAAACTAAATGGATATGAATAGGAAAAGAAGAACTCAAACTATCACTATTTGCTGACAATAGGATTCTATATTTAGAGCATCCAAAAAACTCCACCAGAAAATTCTAGAACTCATAAATGAATTCAGTAAAGAAGCAGGATATAAAATCAACACTCACAAATATAATGCATTTTTATTCATAACTGATGCATCCTCTGAAAGAGAAATTAGAAAAACCACTCCATTCACAATAACCTCAAAAAAATAAAATACTTGGGAATCCATCTAACACAAGAGGTGAAATACCTCTACAATGGAAACTACAGAACACTAAAGAAAGAAATAATGTAAGAGCTGAGAAGATGGAAAGATCTCCCATGTTCTTGGATAGGCAGAATTAATGTTGTCAAAATGGCCATACTACCAAAAGTGCTATACAGATTCAATGCAATTCCAATTAAAATCCCACTGATGGACCTCATAGAAATAGAGCAAGTAATCATGAAATTGCTCAGGATGACTAAGAGACCCAGAATAGCCAAAGCTACCCTTAGCAGGAAGAGTGAAGCAGGAAGTAACACATTGCCAGGCTTTTAACTATACTACATAGTGATTGTAACAAAAACAGCATGGTATTGGCACCAATGTAGACAGGTAGACCAAAGATGCAGAATAGAGGACACAGAGACAAACCCACATAAATACAGGTATCTCATACTAGACAAAGGTACCAGAAAAATGCCATGGAGAAAAGATAGCCTCTTCAACATTTGGTGCTTGGAAAACTGGAAATCCACATGCAGCAAAATGAAACTAAACCCAAATCTCTCACCCTGTACAAAACTCAACTCAAAATGGATCAAGGACCAGAGACCCTGCACCAAAAAGAAGAAAAAGTAGGTCCAAATCTTCATCATATTGGCTTAGAACCAGACTTCCTTAACAAGACAGAGTGCAAGACATCAAATCCAGAATCAATAAATGGGATGGATTCAAGCGAAAATGCTTTTTATCAGGATTGGAAACAATCAATAATATGAAAAGGAGACCCTACAGAGTGGGAGAAAATCTTTTCCACACACCCTTCAGATAGAACACTAATCTCCAGAATTTATACAGAACTTAAAAAACTTTATACCAGAAATACAAATAACCCAATCAATAAATCAGCTTAGGACCTGGGCACACACTTCATAGAAGAAGATATACAAGTGATCAACAAATATTTGTAAAAGCGTTCAACATCTCTAATAATCAGGGGAATGCAAATCAAAATCACCATAAGATTTCATCTCACTTCAATTACAATAGCTCTTTTCAAGAATACAAGCAATAAAAAGGTACACTCATACATTGCTGATGGGGTTGCAAATTAGTGCAGTCCCTCTGGAAAGCAGTGTGGAAATTCCTCAGAAAACTTGGAATGGATCCACCATTTGACCCTGTTATCCTACTCCTTTGCCTATACCCAAAGCACTTAAAATCAGCATACTACAGTGATGCAGACACATCCATGTTCATAGCTGCTCAATTCACAATAGACAAGCTATTGAGCCAACCTAGATGCCCTTCAACAGATGAATGGATAAAGAATATATACATATATATGTATATGTATATATATATATATATATATATATATATATATACACACACACAATGAAATATTACTCAGCCACAAAAAGATCAAAATTATGGCCTTTACTGGTAAATGTTTTGGACTGCAGAATATCATGCTAAGTAAAATAAGTCAATTCCCCCAAAACAAAGACTGAATGTTTTCTCTGATATGTGGAAGCTAATTTCACAATAAGGGGGGTAGCGGGAAGAACAGAAGTACTTTGGATTAGAAAAGGGAGAATGAAGAGAAGGGAGGGGGAATGGAAATAGGAAACAGTAGAATGAATCAGACATTACTATCCTATATGCCTATATAATTACATGATCAATGTAATTCTACATCATTTACAACCAGAAGAATGAGAAGTTATTCTCCATATACGTAGAATGTGAAAATACACTCTATTATTATGTATAAATAATTAGAAAAATAAAAAATGAAATGAAATAAAGAATACATGCAACAATAATGTTGGCGATGATGTGGGGGAAAAGATGCACTTATACATTGCTGGTGGGACTGTAAATTGGTGCAACCGTTCTGGAAAGAAGAATGGAGATTCCTCAGAAAACTTGGAATGGAATCACCATTTGACCCAGTTATCCTACTCCTCGGCTTATAACCAAAGGAATTAAAATCAGCATACTACAGTGATGTAGCCACATCCATGTTAATAGCAGTTCAATTGACACAATCTATGTTCCCTTCAATAGATGAATGGATAAAGAAAATGTGGCATATATACACAAAGAAATATTACTCAACCATAAAAAGGAATAAAATTATGGCATTTTCTGGTAAATGGATGGAACTGGATACTATCATGCTAAGTGAAATAAGCCCATTCTAAAAAAATCAAAGACTGAATGCTTTCTTGGATATGTAGATGCTAACACAGAATAAGGGTGGAGTGAGGGAAGAATAGAAGTTCAATGAATTAGATAAAGGAGAATGAAGGGAAGGAAGGAGGAATGGGAATAGGAAATACGGTAGAATGAATCTGACATAACTTTCCTATGTTCTTATATGAAAATGAGACCAGTGAAACTCCACATCATGTGCAACCAGAAGAATGAGATCCTAATTAGAATGTTATACTCTGTGTATGTATAATATGTCAAAATATACTATACTATCAAGGGCATGTAAAACGGACATATTAAAAAATTTGTGACATTTTTAAAAGATTAAAATACATAAAAATAACTGACTTCTTAATACTATGTTGCAGAAGATATGGATCAATAATTTGTTAAAAACATTCCTGGTTGGATGGTACGATGATTTAGTCACTTTGGAAAAATGTTGATATTATCTTATAAATGGAACAGTCATTCTAGTCATTCGAGTTTTAACTCCTTGTAATAGACTTAAGAGAAATGCTCATAAATGTTCAGTAGAGAATATGGACAATATTATTCATAGCACGATATTTTTATAATTTTAAAATTCTAGAAATAATGCAAACACTCTTTTTCAGGAATACAAATAATTAAGTTTTGGTTTCTTCAAACAATAAGATATTATACATTAGTCAAGAGAAAGAAATAGAGCTATATACATTAGTGTGGATGAATCTAAGCAGTATAAATAAGAAAAACAAGAACTAAGCTAAAAAGTTTGTGCAAGAGCACCACATATTTTTTAAGTTAAAAAATGATAACTAACATTAATTTAAAAATAATGAAAACTAAAGTTATATTTGTCTATATAATAACATCATGTCAGTCAAAGTGTGCATATATATATATATATATATATATATATATATATATATTCACTTTGAAGGGGTATTGTAAGTACTAATTTTTTTGGAGGGGATATCGGAGATTAAATTCAGGGGCACTCGACCACAGAGATACATCCCACCCTATTTTGTATTTTATTTAGAGACAGGGTCTGAGTTGCTTAGCACCTCACTTTTACTGAGGCTGGCTTTGAATTCAATATCCTCCTGCCTCAGCCTCCTGAGCCACTGGGATTACAGGTATGTGCCACCTTGCCCATTTTATAACTAAAATGTTTATACTAGAACTTGCTAATATATAAAATATTTTTATTAGTAGTATTCATTACATATTTGGGAATAGTTAAATAGAAAACTCAGCAAAGATACAACAACAATGTTTAACTCTGGTTATAAATATGGGAGATATGTTAAATGAAATGTAATGTAACTATTGCATCCTAGTTGCATTGGTGTTAAAATATCTGCATAGCAATAATTATTTGAACCCTTGAGTATGGCTTCATCCCAAATTTTTATGTATGTTCAATAGAGGATAAGGGAGAGGAAGAATCATTAGTGTTACATTTAGCCATCAGAGTGAGCCAGTGATTATGAGCTTCTGAGAAAGAAACCACTATATCTCTCTAATGAAATATGGCATGTGGTATGTGCAGTGCCAGAGAAATCATGCCTCTGCCCCAAATAAGACTTCAAAGAACACAAAAATTTCTACATAGTTTGACGAGAACATTCCCCTCTGCAAATTCATTTTACAATGACTGGGTGAAATGACATTTTGTCAACACGTGAATTCTAATGTGAATTCATGACACACAAGAAGAAACAGGGAGACATGACTCAAATAATCAAAGAAAACAAATCTAAAGCAAGTAACCATAAAGCAGTGGAGATATACAAATTAACCTGAATGATGTCAAAATGGCGTAAAAAGATGATGAACAACCTAAAGAAAACAATGCATGGCTTGAACATTTCCAAATGGTGAAGTAGGAGAAATCAACCTTCCTCTCTTTGTCACACACACATGCACATATGATTTAAACAGCTATCTACAAACTAAAAAAGAGTCCTGGGTGGCTCAATGTACCACAAAATAATCTCTAGCAACACAGTGGCACAAAGAACATAAAGAAATTCCATAAATAAAGGATCACTGGTGAGATAGCTGAGATGCCAGGAGATAAATAGGAAAAATAAGAAAGTCAGAGGCTACTGATATCATTCATGCAATAGCAACAATTGTGATCCCCAGTGGCTTGCTCTACAGAGGACACTGGCATCTTTTGTCATTGGGTAAACAATAACTGCATTCTCTGGAGAACACCAAATATAGAGATACAAATTCATCACACATACCACTCAAAAAGTAACCACATGAATTGCTTTAGGACTGGAGCTGCTATCTTTCCAAACCATAGCTGAACCTGTTTATTAGTTCCCACACTATGCACTTCATCTCTGAAGCCACACTGTGTCTGCCCACATCAGAGACACCAGAGTTATTTTCACAGAAAATTGTTCACACTCCACACAAAACAGTTCTCTTTGAGCATTCCCATACACCAAGAAGCAACTTTTCTGCAATAGTAAATAAGTCTATTTCCTAAGCAACTGTAAATCTGCTCAAGTTCTTACCCCCAGGCTCCTTTACATATGTCACCTAATATGAAAATACTCAACGATTAAAAGTTTTAAAGTGCAATAGCATTAAGAGTTGAGTTGATTAAGCAGATGAATAAGTTTAAACTAGAATACATCTTGTTGGAAAAGATAATCAGAGGATAAAAAAAGAATAAAAAAGTATGGAGACCCCTCACAGGACTTATGGGGCAACACAAAAGAGTAAATTTTGAATTGCAGGAGTTGTAAAAGGAGGAGATACAAAGGGGCAGAAAGCTTATTTGAAGAAATAATAGAAAACTTACCTTATTTTGGGAATAGAATAAACATCCAGTTAAAGGATGGTCAAAGTTCTTCAAATTCAATACAAATAAAACTATTTACAATCTTATAATTAAACTGTCAGTAAAAGACAAAGAAGATTCTGGAAACAGTGATTAGAAGCATATCGCATATAAGAGAATTTCATTAAGGCTAGCAATACACTTCTTAGCAGAAATCTGACAAGGCAGGAGAGAATGGGATGATATGTTCAGAGTAATGAAGGGAATAAAAAGGAACCTGCAAACCAAGAATATGTTACCCAGCAGGCTGATCCTTCAGAAATAAAGGACAGATAAAGACTTCCTAGACAAACAAAAGTTTAGGGAATCCATCATCATTGTACTTGTTTTACAAGAAATACTAAAGAAAGTCCTTCAAGTTGAAAGGAAAGAAATGCTAATTTCAACATGAAAATACATGAAAGTATAAAACTCACTAGCAAAAGTAAGTATACAGTTTCATTGAGAATACTATAATACTATAATGATAGTGTGCAAATCACAAACCTCTAGTATGAAGATTAACAGATAAAACTATTAAAAATAATAATAGAAATACTAATGCATTAACAGAATATAAAAATTCATAAATTGTGACATCAAGAATATAAAATATGGGAGATGGAGTAAAAGTGTAGAATTTTTTTTTTTTTTTTTTTTTTTTTTTTTTTTTTGTTTGCAGTGCTGGGGATTGAATCCAGGGCCTTGTGCTTTTGAGGCAAGCACTCTACCAACTGAATTATATCCCCAGCTCTTAGAAGTTCTTAAGTAATCAAAATTATTTGGTTATCAGCTTAAAATAGTTGTTTGTACTGTATTTTTATGTCTTTTGGTGACTACAATGCAGAAACCTAGAGTAGATCCAAATAAGATGAAAAGTAAACATCATTAAGAAAATCATATGATCACAAAGTCAACAAGAGTGGAAGAACTGAAACAGAAGAGCCACAGAATACCTAGAAAAATGATTAACAAGCTTGCAGTAGTTAAGCTCTTACTAATAATAATTACTTTTAATATAAACAGATTGAATTCTACATAAAGTAGCAGAAGTGATTTAAAAAAAAATACTACTATGCGTTCCTTACAGGTGACTTACTTCATATTTAAGAGTGCAAAATTGTTAAAAAGGTACTACTAAAAGGGAAGTCAAAAGAAGACAGGGGAAGATACATATGCTAGGTAAAGTACATTTATAGGACTGTAAAAACATACCAAAAAAGATGTTATATAATGAATATCATATAATGATACAATGCTTAATTTATCAAGAAGATAAAATAACTATAAATATATGCACCCAACTTCAATGCACCTAAAATATAATGCAAATATATGTAAAGAAAGGTGGACCACAAGATCATAATAACAGAGAATTTCAATACCTCATTTCCCACAATATACAGATCATTGAGACATAAAATCAATAAAGAAAGTTTGGACTCAAACTAGTCTTTGGACCAAAGAAAACTAACAGACACACAGAGAAAATTATCTCCAACAGCACTATAAGGCACATATTTCTCATGAAAACAAGCCATTCTCCAAGATAGGCCCCAAAACAAGTCATAATATATTTACAAAGATTAAAATTATAGCAATTCTTATCTGAGCACAATGATATGAAAGTAGAAATCAATAACAGGAGGAATTTCAGATAATTAAAAAATATATAAAAGTTAAATATCATGCTCCTAAATAATCAATGGATCAAAGACATTATAAATCAAATCTAAAAATGTCTTCAGGCAAATTAAAATGAAAACAAACATATCAAAAGTTATGTGATGTAGCAAAAGCAGTTCTGAAAGGGTTGATTATATGAGCAAATCTCTACATCAAAAAATTAAAAAAATTAATAATAAAAAACTTAAATTTCCGCAAACCAGAAATCAAGAATACCCTGTCAAAAGTTAATGGAATGAATGACATAATTAAGATTAGAATAGAAATAAATGAAATAAGGAATAGTAAAGCAACATAATAATCAACAAAAGTAATCTTGGTTTTTTGAAAATATGAACAAAACTGAAAAATATCTACCTTACTTAGAAAAGACCAAATTAACATCAGAAATAGAGGAGACATTAAAACTGATGCCAGGGGCTGGGAATGTAGCTCAGTGGTAGAGCACTTGCCTAGCATGTGTGAGGCACTGGGTTTGATTCTCAGCAGCACCACATAAAAATAAATAAGTAAAATAAAAGCATTATGTCTATCTACAATTAAAATACATACTTTAAAAATAAAGAAAAACCGATGTCAGAAAGAAAAAAATAAAGATTATGAGACAACTATGAACAATTATATACAAATTGGATAACCTAGAAAAAATGGATAAATTTCTAGAAATATCTTACTTATGAAGACTGAATCATGAAGAAATTGAAAATTTGAATAGACTATATTTAGTAAGCTTAAATGAATAACCAAAATTCCTCCAACAAATAAATGCCCAGGATCAGATGGCTTCAATGAAGAAGCCTTGCAAACAATCATAATTAAAGATCAATTCTTCTCACACTCTTCCCAAAAATTGAAAAGAAAGGAGTACCAAATTCATTTCATGAGACCAGCATACCCTTATATCAGAGTCAGAAAAAATGCACTACAGGAAAATAAAAATTTGGTCTAATATCCCCAGTGAATATATATGTGAAAATTTTCAACAAAATACTTGTGAACTGAATTTGACAAAATATCAAAAGATCATACACTATAAGCAAATGAGATATAGTCTCAGTGGTTGAGACTGACTTCGAACTTGTGATCCTTCTCCCTCAAGCTCCTGAGTTGCTGGGATTACAGGCATGAGCCACTGCACCCACAACATTGTTAAAATCTATTACCCAAAACGATCCACATATCAAATGTAATTTCTGCTGAAATCACAAATGCATTTTTAACAAAAATGGAGTAAACTATCCTAAAATATATATATATATATATATATATATATATATATAGTCACAAAGGTTCCTGAATAACCAATATAATATTGAGACAGAAAAGCAAAGCTTGAGAATTTATACTTCCTGATTTCAAAGCATATTATAATAGTATAGTAAAAAAACCAGTATGGACTGACATAACAACAAATATATAGACCAGTGAAACATAACAGAATACTCAAATAAACCCTACTATAACAGTCAAATCTTCAACAAGGATGCTAAGGATACATAATGCAAAATGGATGTTTTTAACAAGTGATGTCAGGAAAAGAATGAAATTGGGTTGCATATCTTATACAAAGATATCAAAAACAAAGGACATCCCCAAATGGATTAAAAATCTAAATGTAAGAGCTAGGAATACAAAACCACAAGAAAATACTTGGGAAAATATTCATGACATTGGTCTAGGTAACAATTTGTTAGACAAGACAAAAACATAGACAAAAAGCAATTTTAAATAAGTGGGGGTATGTAAAACTAAAATGTATCTGCACAGCAAAGGAAACAATTCAACAAAATAAAACACAACCTATGCAATGGGGGAATATTTACAAACTGTGTAATAAGGGCTTAATATCCAAAATATATAGACAACACTTAACAACTCAATGGCAGTAAAACAGCCTAATTGATATAAGGGGAAAAGATATGAACAGACATTTCTTCAAAGAGGACATACAAATGCCAAATTGGTATAGGAAATCGTATTCAACAGCACGAATTATCAGGGATACATAAAGTAAATATTGCTGAGCATATCCTCCTACCTACTGGATTAAGCACCCACTGTGAAAAATAATGAAACAAACAGAAAATTCAAGTTTTCATAAGGATGTTTAGAGATTAAAAACATTGTGTGCTGTTAGTTGGAATGCTGAACAGGAGTCACTACTTGAAATAGTATGGAGCTTCCTGAGACAATATTAAAAATAGAACTACTACATGATCTAGCAAACCCACTTTGGGTATTTATCTGCAAACATAAAATCAGTATCTCAAAGATATGTGCACTCCTATATACATTGCAGCACTATTCACAAAAGACAAGATATGGAAACAATCCAAATGTCCTCACCAGATAAAAGGATCAGCAAAATGTATTATAAAGATACAATGGATTCGTCAATGAAAAAGAAAATAAAAGGTGTATTGCGATAGTACATGGGTGAACTTTAAGAACTTGTTCAAAGTGATATAAGCCAGTTAAAGAAGAACAAATATTGCATGATTTCATTTACATAAAGTATCTAAAATAGTCAAACTCAGAAGCAGAAAGTAGTATGGTAGTTGCCAAGATCTGGGGGAAGGGTAAATAGAGTGTGGATGTTATACGGCATAAAATTTTAGTAATTCAATAAAAAAAATTTCTAGAGATCTCCAGTAAAGTATTGTGCTTATAGTTAGCAGTACTCTGCTAAACACTTAAAAATGTAAGAAGACAGATCTCACACTATGTGTTCTTTATTTAATACAATGAAAAATGGTGAAGTTTTTGCCCTTTTTGTTTGTTTTAACCTTCTGTCTATAGTACCTTTCAGATTTCAAAATATGTTATGAATTGGCACTATGAGACAAACATTAGGAAAGGGAGAAAATTAAAAAAGATATTTTTTTCTTTCCACTGGAAAGGTAGTAAGAGTTCAAAATATATTGAGCACAGAACTCAGGAGGCTTGCCAGGTTGGAATCATTCAATTTAATTTTTCATATTGGGACTATATTTACCAAAAAGGAGCATATAGCACACAGGACAAGAAAAGAATAAATTCTGCTCTACTGAGCCCATAAGGGAGAAACAGCAATGGTAGTATATTTCTCTTTACCTATAGCCAAGATAAAATTAGGTATTTATGATACATATTGTTTTTTGGGTTTTTTTTTTTTTTTTTTTGAACCAGGGATTGAACTCAGGGACACTCGACCACTGAGCCACATCCCCAGCCCTATTTTGTATTTTATTTAGAGACAGGGTCTCACTGAGTTGCTCAGGGCCTCACTAAGTTGCTGAGGCTGGCATTGAACTCGTGATCCTCCTGACTCAGCCTCCCAAGTCGCTTGGATTACAGGTGTTCGCCACCACGCCTGGCTTACATATTGTTTTGATGTCTAGGGATATTCATAAGTTTCCCAAGCCTTCCTCTTGATCTATAGAATTTAATATACTATATCATCAGATTCCTGCTATGCATAAATGACAGGTAAATATAAAAATATAGACCTGGAAGTACTACAGTAAATGAAATCTCCTCAAATATAATAAATAGTAGTAATTCTTTTATTATTTTGAAGAAATTTCCTCCCCTTACATAACTGTTACCATTTTTGTTTTCTTTTAGGTTTGATGATTTTTGAAAAACAGGTTCTATGTTTTGTTAAATGTATGGCTTAAATGGAATAATAGTTGGGACTAAGTAGGCTCATAAGCTCCTATATGTTTATGGCTATGATTTTTAAATAAAACACCCTTCTTACTCAATATTTATTTAGCTCTGGAGCAGTTTTCAATCTTCCTGCTCAAGGGGTTAAGAAAAACTTAGAAATAAAAAATAAGTAAATAAGCATACAAAATTGTCCTTTGGAATTGTACTTGGAATTTCAAATACAGATGACATAATTTTTTATGAAATATTCTCATTGTAAACTACAAGGCACATGTCCAGCTTAACTTTGTTAATAGATTAACCTACATAACACTTGGACAGAAAATTGCTCACCGTCAAACCACAGTGGATGCCCTTTTAGTGAAATGTCTACCTATAGTCCAGGATTTATAAATACTTTTTATTTTAGCTTTAAAGCTTTCTATATTTTGATATATTAAGAATACATATATAAGTTGAATATGGATGTTCTCTCTGTCTCCTATAAATTTGAACCAAACTGAATGCTGTCTTTTTAAACAAAATTGCTTTTGGAAAACTAGGTAGGTTATCATTGCAATGCTCCCATGACATTTTAAATAGCTGCTTCATAATGCAGACACAAAACATTCACAATAGAGCCTGGCTTACCACCTGCAAACTGATAATTGAATCAATGCAGGTGGATTTTGGAGGAGACACCCCCCAAGGCCAAATCATCATTGTTATATCATGAGTTTATAGTATTCATGTAAAAACACATGATGAATCTCTTCTATATTTTGTCCCCACCCCAAACCCCTACCTCTGCCTCAGCATTGTCCTATAGCTATTGACAGCAGAGAAATGAATTACATCTGAAGATAAATGATTTCCTTTCATAATAGGGCATTATCAGCACAGCTGCACAACTTTGATGCTCTGTGTCCATACACAGATGGTCAGGCTGGAGGAAAGAGAGCATGCAGATTTCTAGTTTTGTACTTTTCTGGCTTCTCTGTTAGGTTGGCTAGGATTCTTTAACAGCTGCAGCTCTGCCAGCATTTAGCTGGAATTCACTAATGTTTCCAAAGACAAGATAGTTGAAACACTGGGGGCAATCCACATACTTGGGGAAGTTCCAGAATCCAGGTAGGAGTCAATTCAAAACTCTTGACATCTCCCCCCAGGTTGAATTTACTGATCTTTTAATTGTACTCTTTTCTAGTTTTTATCATTTGTTCAAATCAACCCTAATACATCTGACTTACTGTTGATTCAAGTAAGAGAGTTTAAGACTCGATTTGACTTTCCAATTTTATACTATATCTGCAATTCAACACCCTTAGTTTGAATGTTTTGAGTCAGAAAACAAGACCACATGCTGTCAGCTAGCTTTGCAAGAGAAGGATCAGAGACTCGTAGAACAATTTAGACAAATCACAGAGAACCTGTGGAGCTTTTTGTCTGTTTCAAGAAATGAATCTTGCGGGAGACAGAAGCATATATGGCTTGCCATTCAGGAATAGATAGCTATGAACAGGAAAGCTTTATTTTATCTTTCTTTTTCCAACAATGTGCAGGTTATAATATGCACAAACCTCAAAGCCCTTGTCAGATCTGACTGAGAACAGAATCAATTTTATATTTGTTGTTCAGTTTCAAAGGACTGAGATAAGAACTTTTCCATGGATTTGGTGAGTGTGGAGGGAGTTTTGGATTATCTTTGCTTTTTACCTCATGCACTTTCTGGCCAGGCTTGGGTGCAAAATTTCCACCTTTGCGTAGTTCCTGCTGTTTAGCAGAAAACATCAGCCTCTTTCATATTCAGTTACTGATATTGGGTCAATTCTATAAGCATGTGTGTCAATTAAAGAGATCAACCGACTCTTGTCCATACTTCATAGAGATGTTTTCTTCCAGCATCATGAAGAACAGTGTATAGTTCATGTTGTGTGGCTTGTAGAATGGAACTTGAGCTATGGTTTGTTCAAACACATATATTTATTAAGTAGTTTCATTGATTAGAGTGCTGTAATAGATACTAGGACAGTTAGAAAACATTAATGGTCTCAGCCCTGGTCTTCAGAAATCCGCAAATCAAATGGACAGATAATAAAAATATGCTTGGATAATTTTAATATTAAAAGATTTTTAAGGTTTATAATCACCAATAGAAAATGCTCCAAGAGCCAGGTCTGGTGGCACATGCATATAATCTCAGCAGCTCAGGAGACTGGGGCAGGAGACTGGTGAGTTCAAAGCCAGCCTCAGCAAAAGTGAGGTGCTAAGCAACTTAGTGAGAACCTGTCTCTAAATAAAATGCAAAATGGGCTGGGGATGTGGCTCAGTGGTTGAGTGCCCCTGAATTCAATCCTCGGTACTCCTCCACAAAGAATACTCCAAGATAAAGCATTAGTGAGAAAGAGGCTAGTGGGTACATATTAAACATCTTCAAACAGCTTTCAGACTAATGTAGAAGATGTACATTAATCTTATGAAATTATGTATGGCAAAGTTATAAGTTGCATTTGTCGTAGTCACTTCTAGAAACTCATTGTACAAATATGTGAGCATTATGATCACTATCAAATCATGTCCAAGATGCAGCAAGGAGTTTCCAAAAGCTATGGCAGATTTTGGAGTATTAGTATGTCTGCCGAGGAAAGCAAAAAGAAAAGAAACCAGAACATGTTAGCCCTGTAGAAAATATCTTGTCTTTAAGATTCACTCAGCTTTTTGGCAAATCTTTCTTTGGTTTTACAATTGAAGGGGAAAAATCAAGTTTGAAGGAAGGTTAGGTAAGTGCATAGCAAATTATTTCAGTAGTCAATGAGGAAAATACTGTGTGAATCATGTCATATATTCAAATGGTTCTATCAGTGTGACCAATTTCCTTCCTCTGAAACTATTTTACTTTCCCTTGAAGGGATTTACATTTTTAAAGTGCTTATTATGTGCAGTTTGATTTGTATTTACTAGTATACAAAGTTTTGTTCTTGAGTTGTACACTTCAGCTTTGTCTGTTCAATGAACATTGATTGCTATTCCTGGAAGTTCCATTTCATTATAAATAGTACACTTGAATGTATTTAAGTCATTTTTAATGAAATGTATGAATCCAAAATTGCAAGACATGCATTTGAAAGACACATTGATGTGTTTTAACTCTATTGCCTAAATATACTATAGATGTTTTTGTAATTTTGTTGCACATTCTTATACAACATTTTTAGCAGATTCATAAATATATTATTAGCTCTTTATATCTCCTTTAGAGACACCCTTTAAACTAAAGCATCGCTGAAGCCAGTGTAGTATGCTTGGTTAAACATAGATCTGGCCAAAAAGGCAAAGTACAAAATGACAAAACTGTTGTTTATTTATTTCAGAAAATCTGAGACTGTGAAAATGTCTTTGGACAAATTTACGTTGGAAAAAATGTTGGAAAAAACGTTTCTGGACAAATATTATTAGGGAAATACTACTTCAGATCTCTTCAGAAATGACTGATTGACTATTACAATTTAGAAACTCCAGAAAAAATATTGGCTATCTATATGCTCCTTCTTCTCACATTTGGAAATGTAAATTGATCCCCTTTTGTACAGCTAACCCTCAAATTTGTCTTAGCTCCTCTCATGTGGTCATCTCAGGCCATCCCTTCTCAGTTTTTCAGACGTTCTTTTTCAGAGGCATGTTTCTAAGGACAGAGTTGAAAGAATGTACTAGAAGTAAACTGAAAACTGAATATTTCTGTATATATATTTCCTCATTCACTCTTTTCTGTTTTTAGTCTCTACTCAGAAACCAGCTAAAATCTTGATCATTAACTTTCTTAAAGGTAATTAGCATTATGGAATTTTTGTGGCAGTTCTGGTGTGTAGGTAAGAGGACTGATTCCCTTTACAACATCATTTTGAGGCTTAAATGAGAGCCTATAGGCAATGTTGTTCTCAAAATGAGTAGAAATAAAAAGGTGAACTAAAAGTTTTTTTATACTGCTGTTTCATTTTTATTTGCCCTAACACCTAAAGAGTTAAGTTAATAATAAGACTTTAATTCAAAGGTCTGGCTGGAACAAATGTAGGCAATGAGAAAATTTGTTTACTTTTGTAAAGTGTCCAAAAGTGCTTCCCAGGAACAACTAATGTTTGGATAGATGACAGAGTTTTGTTCCAGGTAGAGTTATGAAAGCTTGTACCTTTTGCAGCCAATGAGCTTATTTTTGAAATCCTTCCACTTTGTGTTACATTCATTTTTATGGCATGTGTTTTACTGATTAAACACTTGCATTCTACACAGCTTAGCCAATTCATAAATGTTTCCCTTTAAAATAAATGGATCCTGAGGACACAAATCAAAATAGCTTTTTTATTTTCTTTCAGTGGGTCCATTCTGAGCAGCAACTTCACACTTGGCCTGGCCCCATCTTTCTTCAATATCATTGGGTAAACAAAGGCCCCAGCATTGTTGCAAAGCCTTTCAATCTGGCATTGCATGGAGAAATGCTGCTGGGTCTATTGATGTTGCTGCTGTTGCTGCCACTGCAGTGGAATGTTATAAAGTGACATACTCTCTTTCTGTGGTTAATGAATGATCACTCTGGGTTTAGAGTGATTGCAAGGGTACAATTACTGCTTATAACCTGACTTTAAAGTTTGCAACCATGTTCCACGTGGTATAGCAGTACTCACCACAAATGACTGTCTCTAGAATAACCCATTAGGAGACTCCTAAAACTTCACTCTTTTTGTCTACTTGTTTTCTAAAAGAAAATATTGATGCATAATAGTTATACTGAGATTCATTTTAACATATTTGTATATGGACATACCATAATTTGGTTAATTTCAATCGCCACTACTCTCCATTTCCCTGCCCTCCTTCTTATCCTTGATCCCCTTCTTTTACACTAATGTCCTCTCTTCTATTTTTATAACATCTCTTTTTTCCCTTTTTTTCTTTCTAGCTTCCACTTTATGAAAGAAAACATATGACCCTTGACTTTCTAGATCTGGCTTATTTCACTTAATATGTGTTCTTCTCTACCCATTTTCCTACAAATGACAAAATTTAGTTCTTCTGCATGGCTAAATAAAATTCCACTGTGTATGCATACCATTTTTAAATCTATTTACCTGTTGATACACAACTAGGTTGTTTCCATAACGTAGATTCTGTGAATCACACTGCTATAGACATGAGTGCTAATATACCTCTAATAGTATGCTAACTTTAATTCATTTAAATAAACACCGAACAGAGGTATAGATGGATCCTGTAGTATTTCCACCACTCCTCATCTTTGGAGCAACCTCCATATTGGTTTCATAAAATTGGCATGTGGTCAGCTTTATCAGAAATTACCAAAAAATGAACTTTTTGATAGTGTGATAAATTCAAATTGGAGATTTAGAAGTAATTTCATGAATTCTTGCTTATTTTTGGAGCTCAGTCCTCATTCTTGTATGGATTTGAGTAGAGGAATCTTCTCAAATTGCTAAAAAATCTTAGACTTCATTATTTTTCACATATGCCTCTCTTCCCTGCAATTCCCATTCCACCATTTTTTTGCTATTAATGTTTCTAAGAAATGAGGAACATATCTTGTTCCTCATGTGTCTGTCAAGTAATATCTTCCCTGTTATAAGTCAAACAGAGTTCTCTGGGTAGTAGCATAACATACTTACTAATGAGCAGTCAAATTGTATTACAAATGGAAAATGACTTCTTTTAAAAACCCATTTGTGACCCAAAACAGGAGTATAAAGCATGATCTCCAAGTTACCAGCCTGTTTCTGTATGTGTATAGGGAATTTTAAAAAGGAAAATTTTAAAAATTAAAAGGTAAAACATTTATAGAATTATATTGTTTTAAAAAGAAATAAATGAAATAAACCCTATCATTTCCCAAAGCTTTATGCAATATCAGAATAAATATTTTTATTTTATTCTTTCTTCTGTGAGACAGTATTGCACTTGCTAATATTCAGTAGGTTGTATACTGGGTCCTTGGTTATATAATATCTCCAGGCAAAGAAATGGCTACAACCTCACATAGCAAGATATTTTCCTGGCTAAGGGATCAAGAGAGGGAATGCTTCTTAAAATTCATGAATGTTTGTCATATGTACTAAGGGCAAACCAAGGGTGAATGTCAACATGCCCCAGCAATGTAGTATTCCAAGCAAAAATTCACTTGACGTTTGCATGCCATGAAACAGTAGAATTTCCTTGTCTTTCATACACACTTAAAGGCCTGTGTAATTGATTTGATGGGGAGAGAGAGAGAGAGAGAGAGAGAGAGAGAGAGAGAGAGAGAAAGAGAAAGAGAGAGAGAAGGAAACACAAAGGAAAAGAAATAGGAGGGGAAAAGTTAAGATAAAGGGGGTCCAGGTAAATCTCTCCACAAAAAAATTGAGAAGAGTATTTCAAATAGGTGAACTGTTGGGTGAGGCAATCTAGCAATATGAAGAGAAAAAAAGTGACCACACTAAACAACTTTAGCATATTTAATTATTCTTCCAGCTGAAGAACTGAACATATTTTGGCAACTCCTTCCTAATTAGGAAAGATTTTCCATTACATATAAATGTGGACAATAAGAGAACAGGATGCCCATAAAGTGTTTTGCCTCTTTGATTATTAATTATAAGAAAGGGTTGAAGAGAGAATAAAGTGGACTTTTAAGTGCTTTTTTGTGGTGTTATATCAGTCTTCTTGTTTCACAATTATTCTTTAAAGGAAAGAAGAGATTGAAGGAACGTACAGAAGGAAGGAAACAGATAATTTAAAGTAGTTAGAATGCCAACTTGCTTGAACCTTTGCCCTTATATGGAATTTCACCCAGCAATCCACACTGGGGAATTTCTATGATAATGAAAATTCCAGTTCTTTGTTTTTTTTTGTTGTTGTTGTTGTTGTTGTTCTTCTTCTTATTATTATTATTATTGAAGGTATTATTTTAAGTGAAGAAAGTGAATATAGATTAGAAGAGAAAAATTAGCTTTGGAATGAGTAACCCTACACTCTCTTCCCTCTAAGGATAGGACAAAAGGGTGTAGGTTTAAAAAGGACAAGATGAAATTTAATTGATACATTAGAATACAATGCTATTTGGGCCTTACCCCAAATCTATTTAATGTTATTTCAATTTTTAATTCCTACAATATCTGAGACTCAGTTTTCTTCTCTAATATTTGGGGGTTTTACTGCCTAATATATAGGATTGTTGTGAGAAACAGGCATGATTATTAGAAACATTGATACATACCTAACATTAATTAATAAAATGATATGTGTTATTATTGAACACTGTTTCTACCTAAGGAATACATGAAATATTAATCTGTCTAGTCTCTGACTATAAGGTCAGAAAATCTCAAGTCCTGATCTATGTTCAACCAAGAAACGGTACAGCTGGATTTCTGTTGCATTGCTAATATCAGAGAAAATAAAAAAGAATTTGGGACTGCTGGCTGCTGTACATGACTCTCAAGTCCTTGGTAGATAAGAACATGATGGTAGTTCATCTTATCCCAAATATTTTAATTGTTTTAAATCTAAGGTTGGTGATTCTCTGATACTTACTTCCTGAACATATATTTTTTTAGAAAATGGCTTTTTGCAATGAAAATTAAGGATAATAATAAAATGATATGAAAACAAACCTCTCAGTTTTTCCATACCATATTTTATGGTATGGAAAATGATAATTTTCATTATCATTTTAGATGTAGGAATTAGTCAAAAGATTGTGATTGGCTTTCAAGCAATTTAACATTTCTGGTTTCTACTTTCTACCTTGGTACTTTTCAGAAATGTATATCTAGAAAAACTCCTGAGCTTTTTGTTGTGCTTCGGTCTTTTTTTTACCTAATGACAATGGTAAGATAAATGAAAAAGATGGATGAGTATTATTCAGGCATAAAGAAGAATGAAATCCTGTCATTTGTAGGAAAACAGATGGAAATGGAGCACATCCTGTGAAGAAAAATAAGCCGTACACAGAAAGACAAGTATTCCATGTTTTCTCTCATATATGTAGATAATAATCAAGTTAATTATTTAATTAATAAGACCTGAATGTAAAAAAAGGACTATTAGGGCCTGGGACAGGAGATAGGGGAGCAGGAAGAGAGTTGGGGAAGGATATACAAAAGGCAGATGGACGTGGTCAGCACACGACACACACGTATGGAAATAAAATGAAGAACACTGTTCAATTTGTAGAATTAATATGCATTAATTAATAGTTATAATAAAAACCAGGAAGATGTGAAAGGAATGGAAAATCAGGGCATATATTGTGGGTTCATCCAGAGTAAACTGGAGCATATTAATGAACCTAATAATATTTTAAGTCTATTTGTAAAAAAGGTAATACAATTTAGTGGTAATAGCACGATTTAGTGGTAATAGCATGGACCTTGGTGTCAAATAGTCCTGAATTTGATGCCAAGCAAAGTCATTTAAATCTCTTTCACACAGTAAGAATTGTAGTTTTTTTTTTTTTAAGTCTGTTTGTCAACTTTACCATTCATGGCTACCTGGATATTCAAACCCTAACCAAGTAAAAGGTGTTCTCATAATTGAACTAAATGCTGGTCAGTCATTGGATAAGAGTGGTAGAAGCAATAGTCAAATATAGCATAAAATCAGGGGGAGTGGGTGTGGAACAGCTCTAAGTGGGTGAGAATATATAACAGTTGTCCCCAAGTAGTAGCAGAGAGTGAGGCAGGAAGTGGCCAGTCACTAAAAGCCCATAAGCAGCATGTGCACCTCCATGTTTGCCTGGGCTGGCTTTGATCTTCCAGGTCTTTATGCATGGCCAGGTTTCCTGCTGTTATTAGAAGTACTGAAGTGCCTTCTGTTAGTCTCTTAAGATATTTTTTTGCCTTCTTAACAACCTTTAATGGAAATTACAACAAAATCTTACAAGAAAGCTAGCTCCCACGAAGTATCCAGCACCTGGAGGTTTGAAGAGTTGAGAAAAGGTTCAGATAAAACTTCAAAATTTTGAGCTTTGCCCTTCAGTAGAATTCCCTTGGTTCATCAAAGCCAGGTGAGACTGGTACTCAAGTTTAACAAGCTGCAATAGCAGTCTCTTTGACTTTGCTAAAACTTGAAATATCACTGGTGTGGATCAGCAGTCCTTATAATCAGTTGCTTTTTTGAATTGGTCCTTTGTTACCCCAAAGCAGTTCTGCTGACCAGAGTCTCCAGATACTGCCCTGTATGTTGTATATTTACAGCTCTAGGGATGCCATTCACATAGATTTTAATGTGAATATTGATCCTCTACAGTTGTGCAATATGCCTATCACCACTGCTTATATTTACAAAGTCTACATTTGGGACCAAGAATAAAATACAAATTTAATTTGACCTCAAACTTTTTATTAGTATTTTTTTAAATGATAACTGTGCTTAGAATTTGATCTTTACACTAATTATCAGTTTTCAAGAGAGAGGTGAAGCAAGCCTGATGATCTGTAGGTTACTTTCTCTCCTTTGACCAAATTGGAGGATTTAAAATAAACATATTGGCATGACAGTTGAAACATAGATAGTAGGGAAAATGTTGACATCCAGTTGATTTGGCATATGGGCTATCCTATTTGAATATTTTCAGTGTATTTGGTGTGGTTTCCAGTTTGTTTTCAGAAATAGTTTGATAAGTCTATTATTTGAATAGGATTAATTTGGAAACAACATTTGTTTCAAGAATGTCTCTTTGTGGACATGTCTCTTGAAAATATTCCTTCCATGGATCCATATGGGTGCATTACAGAAGTCCTTGAAGAATGGCATACTTGTCAATACTGACATAAGGGCATTAAGGGGAAGATACTGTCAAACAGAGATCAACACACAAAGAAGACAGAACAGAGAAACAGGCTGAGACTGGACAAAATATGAATGTGACTATTGCAATATCATTAATCTAGGTCATTCATTTGTTTTCTCAGCAAAGTTACACTGAGCATGTGATATGCATGATATACTATGTAAGAGAGACAAATGATGAATGAGTTTCAATCAAAGAGTCAGTTAGTGTCACATAGCTGTTAAGCACACAAACTCTAGAGACAGGTTATTAATTTCTTTTTGTACCAGGAATTGAACCCAGAACCACTCAACCACTGAGCAACATCCCCAGCCCTTTCCTTTAAATTTAGAAACAGCATCTTGCTAAGTTTCTTAGAGCCTCTCTAAGTGGCAGAGGCTGGTTTTAAGCTTGCAATCCTCCTGCCTCAGCCTCTTGCACCCCTGGGATTACTGGCATGTGCCACCTCTCCCAGCTACATCAGTAAATTTTGAATCCATCCCTTCCTGCATATATAATCTTGCAACATTTGCTTAAGCTTTCTGAGCTTCAATTTTCTTGACTATGAATTTATGAAAATCTTCATACCTTACAGGTATGTTGCAAGGGTTGTGTAATGTAATTCATATGAAACACTACATTTAGTGCCGACTACACAGCTCTCAATAAAGACAGCTGTATTTATTGCTGTTATAGCACTGATAATAATTCAGAATCACCATAACAAAGCAGTTAAGAGCATGAATTCCAAAGCCAGAGTGGTTTTTAATCCTGAATTGACTACTTACTACTATGTGACCCTGGAAAAGTAAAATATATCTTGGAGTTTCAGTTTCTATCTCGTCATCATAAGAATGACAAGGGTTGATAAGAAGAGCTTTATGGAGTGTCTTGCCAATCATATGTACTCACTAAATGGTAGCAATTTGTATTAAAGATCATATGGGTGTTTCCTCACATATTGGGCTGAACTGAGTTTCCCAAAAAGCTAAGTCCACTATCTAACCAATGGCTTCCCCTTACATGTACATGTGATCTTATATGGAAACAGGTTCCTTGTGGATATGATTAACTTAAGGATCTCAAGGGTGAGATCAGCTTAGATCTAATGTCTAGTGCCTTTGTAAGTGAAAGTAGAGGAGGATTTGAGACTGAAAAGCACAGGGTGTAAGAACATATGAAGAAAGAGGCAAAGATTAGAGTTATGCTACCACAATTGACTACAATCTTTTGACCACAGAAAAGTCCAATGGAATCCAGATCTATATTAATATAGTCTGTTGGTAGAAGCTTATTTTTTTCTTTAGTGACATCCATGTCATCCTGTTAATTCACAGTGATATAAAATAAATAAATAAAATCTCAAAGTCTTTTTTCACAGACTGCTTATAAGTCAAAGTTTTCTTTGAATTATTAATCTATTCTTTCTCTAATCATTAAGAGAGGTATTTCAAAATTATTCTTGTTATGTTTATCTTATTAGTTTTGGGTCATCCTTCGAATATGTGGTAGTGAACATTTAGGACAGTAATCTAACCCTGCAATATATCTGCTTTTTTAAGATTTTTTAAGTCTGAAAACATGATAATGATTTCCTTACTAGAATAGATAAGGAGAAGTATAGGATGAGATTGAGAGTGAGCTCAGGACTTAGATCAAGTTAAATCTTTTCTAGGTTTCACTACTAATATTTGTTATGTCCTCTTCCTTTCAGAACTTACTTAATTGCCTATACTTAGCTTCTCTAGCTGTAAAATGAGGACAATAATATAATTATTTCATGGTGTTATTATGAGGATTACATATAATAATGTTTATAAAGGATTCAACATGAAAAGTAGAACAGCCACTCTTCCCTTCATTCTTTCAACAAATATTTACTGAAGCACTGGTATTTTTCAGTCCTTGTTATAAGTCTGAACAGATGATGTGTATATGCCATTGAAAAAGGCAGACCAAGTTCTTTCACAGAACTTACTATCTGAGGTTTGAGAGAAGGAAAACATAAATAAAGGAATGAAATAATTTCAGAAACTGGGAAAGTCTAGGAAAATAAAGTGGGCCAAAGGTCAAAGTTGGAGTGAATGCCTTGGAAGGTCTTTTTTATTTTTTATTTTTATTTTTCTTTAATTTTGATTCATTGTACACAAATATGGGACAACTGTCATTTCTCTAGTTGTACATGAAATAGAGTCACACCATTTGTGTAATCATACATGTACATACGTAATGATGTTTCTTTCTATTATTTTTCCTTCCCCACACTCCCTCCACACACCTTGTTTTCTGCTATACAATCCATCCTTCCTCCATACTTGCCACTTCACACGTATGTATCATCATCCACTTATTGGAGAAACCATTCAGCCTTTGTTTTTTTGGAAATGGCTTACCTCACTTAGCATGATATTCTCCAGTTCCATCCATTTACCTGAAAATGGATAATTTTATTCCTCTTTATGGCTGAATAATATTCCATTGTGTATATATACCACAGTCTCTTTATCCATTCATCAACTGAAGGGCATCTAGATTGGTTCCATAATCTAGCTATTGTGAATTGAAATGCTATAAATACTGAAATATGCTGATTTTAAGTCCTTTGGGTCAAGGACTGGGATAGCTGGGTGAAATGGCGGTTCCATTCTGAGTTTTCTGAGGAATCTCCATACTGCTTTCCAGAGTGGCTGCACCAATTTGCAACCCCACCAGCAATGTATGAGAGTACCTTTTTCCCCACATCCACACCAACACCTATTGTTGCTTGTATTCTTGATATGAGCCATTCTAATTGGGGTGAGATGATATCTTAGGGTAGTTTTGATTTGCATTTCTCTTATTACTAGAGATGTTGAACATTTTTTCATATATCTGTTGATTGCTTGTAGATCCTCTTCTGTGAAATGTCTGTTCATTTCCTTAGCCCATTTATTGATCGGGTTATTTGTATTCTTGGAGTAAACTTTTTTTGAGTTCTTTATAGATTCTGGAGATTAGTGCTCTATCTGACATGTGTGTGGTAAAGATTTCCTCCCACTCTGTAGTCTCTCTCTTCATATTATTGATTGTTTCCTTTGCTGAGAAAAAGCTTTTTACTTTGAATCTATCCCAATTATTGATTCCTCAGTTTATTTCTTGTGCTTTGGGAGTCAAAGTAAGGAAATCTGCTCCTAAGTTAACATAATGAAGGTATGGGCCTACGTTTTCTTCTATTAGGTGCAGGGTCTCGGGTCTAATTCATAGGTTCTGCATTCATTTTGATTTGAGTTTTTGCAGGCTGAGAGATAGGGGTTTAGTTTCATTTTGCTGTATATGGGATTTCCAGTTTTCCAGCACCATTTGTTGAAGAGACTATCTTTTCTCAATTTTATGTTTTTGGCAACTTTCGCTACTATGAGATAACTATACTGATGTGGGTTTGGCTCTTTGTCATGTATTCTGTACCATTGAGCTATCTGTCAATATTGGTGCCAATACCATGCCGTTTTTATTAGTATTTCTGTGTAGTATAGTTAAAGGTCTGCTTTACTCTTCCAGCTAAGGACTTCCTTAACAATTCTGAGTCTCTTATTCTTCCAAATGAATTTCATGATTGCTTGCTCTATTTCTATGAGGAATGTCATTGGGATTTTAATTGGAATTTTAATTGAATTTGTATAGCACATTTGGAAGTCTGGCCTTTCTGACAACATTAATTCTGCCTATCCATGAAAATGGGAGGTATTTCCAACTTCTAAGGTTTTCTTTAATTTCTTTATTTAGTGTTCTGTAGTTCTGATTGTAGAGGTCTTTCGCTTCTTTTGTTAGATTGATTCCCAAGTATTTTATTTTGTGGAGGCAATTGTGAATGTGGCAGTTTTCCTAATTTCTCTTTCAGAGAGTTCATCACTTATGAATAAAAACGCATCAGATTTATGAGCGTGGATTTTATATCCTGCTACTTTACTGAATTCATTCAAGAGTTCTAGAAGTTTCCTGTAGAATTTTGTGGCTCCTCTAAATATAGAATCCTGTTATCTGCAAGCAGTGATAGTTTGAGCTCTTCTTTTCCTTTGAATATCCCTTTAATTTCTTTGGTCTGTCTAATTGCTCTGGCTAGAGTTTCAAGGACAATGTTGAATAAAAGTAGTGAAAGAGGGCGTTCCTGCCTTGCTCCAGTTTTTAAGGGGAATCCGTTCAGTTTTTCTCCATTTAGAATGATGTTGGCCATGGGCTTAGCATGGATAGCCTTTACAATGTTGAGGTATGTTCATACTCTCCCTATTTTTCTAATGTTTTGAGCATGAAGGGGTGCTGTATCTTATCAAATGCTTTTTCTGCATCTATAGAAATTATCATGTGATTCTGAACTATAAGCCTATTGATGTGGTGAATTACATTTATTGATTCCTGGATATTGAACCAACCTTGCATCCCTGGGATGAAACCCACTTGATCATGGTGCACTATCTTTTAAATATGTTTTTGTATGCAATTTGCTAAAATTTTGTTAAGAATTTTTGCATCTATGTTCTTGAGGGATATTGGTCTGAAGTTTTCCTTCCTCAATGTGTCTTTGCCTGGTTTTGGTGTCAGGGTGATAGTAGCTTCATAGAATGAGTTTGGAAGGGTTCCCTCCTCTTCTATTTCATGGAATCCTTTGAGGAGTATTGGAATGAGTTCTTCTTTGAAGGTCTTATAGAACTTGGTCTACTTTTGATGACTTCTATTTCATTGCTTGAAATTAATGTAGTTAAATTGTGTATGTCCTCCAGATTCACTTTTGGTGGATCATATGTCTCAAGAAACCTGTTGATGTTGTTGACATTTTCTATTTTGTTGGAGTATAGATTTTCAAAATAGCTTCTAATTATGTTTCATATTTCAATAGTGTCTGTTTTAATATTTCTTTCACATCAAGAATTTTATTAATTTGAGTTTTCTCTCTCCTCTTTGTTAGTGTTGCTAAGGGTTTATCAATTTTGTTTATTTTTTTCAAAAACACAACTTTTTGTTCTGTCCATTTTTTGAATTGTTTCTTTTGTTTCAATTTAATTGATTTCAGTTCTGATTTTAATTATTTCCTGTCTTCTACTACTTTTGTTCTTGATCTGCTCTTCTTTTTCTAGGGCTTTGAGCTATCATGTTTGGTAGTTTATTTGTTGAATTTTTTCCTTTATTGAATGAGCTCCATGGAATGAATTTTGCTCTTAGTACTGCTTTCATATTGTTCCATAGATTTTGATATGTTGTATAGTTGTTCTCTTTTACCTCTAAGAATTTTATCTCCCCCCGATGTCTTCTGTTATCCATGCATCAATCAGTAGTGTATTGTTTAGTCTCCAGGTGTTGGAGTAATTTCTGTTTGTTTATTTTATCATTGATTTCTAATTTAATTCTATCATTATCTGATAGAATGCAAGATAATGTCTCTATTATTTTGTGTTTGCTATGTGTTGCTTTGTGGCATAACATATGGTCTATTTTAAGGAAGGATCCGTGTGCTGCTGAGAAGAAAGTGTATTCACTTGTTCATGGATTGAATATTCTATATATGTCTGTTAACTCCATATTTTTGATTGTGTTATTGAGTTGTTTGGATTCTTTGTTCAATTTTTGTTTGGAAGATCTGTCCAATGGTGAGAGAGGTGTGTTAAAGTCACCCAGTATTATTGTGTTTTGATCTATTTGGTTCCTGGAGTTGAGAATGATTATTTAAAGTACATTTACATGCTATTGTTTGGGGCATATGTATTTATGACTGTTATGTCTTGATGATTTATGCTTCCCTTTAGCAGTATGAATTTTCCTTCTTTAACCCTTCTGACTAACTTTGGTATGAAATCTGCTTTATCTGATATGAGGATGAAAATCCCCACTTTTTTACTGAGTCCGTGTATGTGGTATATTTTTTCTCCTCCTTTCACCTTTAGTCTGTGCCTATCTTTTTCTATGAATTGAGTCTTGATTGATGAGTTGAGGCCATTAACGTTCAAACTTATTATTGAGGTATGACTTGTATTCCCAGTCATTTTGGCTCATTTTTTTTAACTTGACTTGGTTTCTCCTTTATATGGCTATTCCTTTAGGGTAGTCCCTCCCTTTGCTGACCTACACTGTTGTTTTTCATTTATTCCTCATGGAATATTTTATTTTGTTATCAAATCTGAAGGTAAGTTTTGCTGGGTACAGGATTATTGCTTGGCATCCAACTTATTTCAGAGCTTTAAATAAGTTATTCTAGGCCCTTTTAGCTTTTTAGGTCTGGGCTGAAATATCTGCTGATATCTGTATTGGTTCCCCCTATATATAGTCTGATGTTTTTCTCTTACAGCCTTTTAAATTCTATCTTTATTTTGTATGTTAGGTATTTTCATTATAATATGCCTTGGTGAGGTTCTGTTGTAATTTTCTACATTTGGTGTTCTGTGAGCCTCTTGTATTTGATTTTCCATTTCATTATTCAGATATGGGACATTTTCTGGTACTACTTCATTGAAAAGTTTATTCATTCCTTTGGTTTGTATCTCTTTGCCTTCCTCAATCCCAAATATTCTTACAAGTTATTTTTTCATGATATCCCATAATTCTTAGAGGTTTCTTTCATGATTTCTTACCATCTTTTCTGTTTGATCAGCTTTGATTTCAAGATTAAATATTTTGTCTTCATTGCCTGAAGTTCTGTCTTCCAAGTGATCTAACCTGTTGGTTATGCTTTCTATTGAGTTTTTAATTTGGTTTATTGTTTCTTTCATTTCAAAAATTTCTGTTTGTTTTTTCAGAATCTCTTTTTATTGAAATGATCTTTTGCTTCCTGCGTTTGCTCTTTAATTGTTGATTGGTGTGATCTTTCATTGTCTGCATTTGCTCTCTTATCTCATTATTTGCTTCTTGGATCATTTTCATTATGTACATTCTGAACTCCCTTTCTGAAATTTCTTCTACCATGCTGTCATTGCATTCTACTGATATATACCTATGTTTTTTGGAACACTTTGTTCCCTTGTTTTCTCATGTTGTTCATGTATGTTCTCTCTAGCATTATGAGTCTGAGGTATTGCAGTTTTCCCCTTATCTACTTTTAATGTCTCTACAGGTTTCCACTATCTCACCTTAAAGTGAGAGATCAATTTTAGCAGCACACCATACAAACTATATGCATCCTTAACCCAAATAGTCCTTATTAAGATATTAACTGTATGGTCTTAATAAACAGAGATGGTGAGTTTGATTATTATCTACAGCATAACCAATCGATTTGCAATAAGGACCAAAATTTCTAATGTTGGACAAAGAATGTAGGGAGGGTGTAGGATATAACATTAAGGAGATAAGAAGTGAGTCTATAGAGGTACTATGTCATAGGAATTATGAAAGCAGAATTAAAAGAAATTGGTTGTTAGAATGAGAAAAGTTAGAGTCTCCAAGGAAACAGTTAAGAGGAAAATAAAGTGAGAAAAATATTAATGGAAGAGAAAAGTAGGAATAATATTAGGTATAATAGGAATAATCATAATAATATTACTAGTAAAAAATTCTTCAATAAAACTATACTGCATGTTCAAACCTCCTAGTCTTCAGAAGCCTGTTCCCTCAGAGGAACTTGATAATGTGGTATCCCCAGAAGGCTGCTGGATGGTGGCCTCCAGGTTGGGAACAATCAATGCTAGCGAGCAGAGGTGACCCCCACATGTTGATAGATGGTCTGCTGTAACGGGGCACTAGACCCTGGTGGGCACGTGTGCTGGAGACTGTAGACTGGGTTGTGGGCCTCATTGCTGGAGATGGCAGGCACAGGTTGGGGCATGGGCCTCTGCATGGGAGATGCCCACGTGTGATGGACCTGGTGGCTGGGCTAAGCCTTGGCAGAGAAGGTCTTTAACGAGGCATTATTTATGCTAAGACCTGCATGAGAGAATGAAATCAGACACACAAATAGCTGTAGGAATAGTGTTTCAGGCAGAAAGAACAGTAAATTAAACACTAAGGGAAAAAATTAAACACTAAGGGAAAAAATAAGATTGCAATAACAAAGGGTTGCAAAAATAAGATTGCAATGAAGGTCAGGGTCAATGGAGGATTGTGAACAAAAAATAGAGATAGGCAGGGGCTAGATCATTCAGGGCATTTTATGCTATGCAAGTTTTCAGTTGTATTGTAAATGCAATAGAAAGCCATTAAAAGTTTTACATTGTTTTTTTTAAAGGTAATACTGATTACTGTGTGGAAAATGAATTGCAAAAGTAGAAACAGAAAGGCTAGTAAGGATGAAAGTTCAGCAGACAGTCGCCTGGGTCAGGGTGGTAAATTTAGAGAATGTGTAGCTTCACAATTATATCTTGGAATTAAATTTGACAGATTTTGTTAATGGATTGAATGTCAGAGATAAAACAAAGGAAATAAAAATGATTTCTATAAGTGTTCAACTAATGTTAGATAGTATTCTTGTCTATGTCTTTATCCCTGTTATCCCAAATAACAGATAAAAATATGGGGATATTATTCTGGATACACTTTTATATATCAATAATTTTAATCAATACTTTCTAGTTTGATACATTGTCTTCTCTTTTTGAGGTCTTCAATTATTATAAACTAACCCAGTTTCTTAGTAAATCTCTCTGGTATCATTGGCATGGTATGTCTTCCACATAAGTGTTTCTATATTCAGGTGTGGGCATCAGTGATAGTCCAAGGAAAGGCCATCACAAGTCTATGGTAGTAATAATTTCTAAAAGTTAATAAATTAATTATGTATATATGTATAAACATGTGTATGAATATACATATACAAAGGGGAAAAAAGAAAAGGTATTCTTATATCTTGAGTGGAGAGTGCCAGGTTATACAAACTTAAATAATTTAAATATTAAGTCTTTTGTCCCCTTTATACCTTATAACATATATTATTATTTTCTTTCTCTTTTTGAAAATGAAGACCCTTGGAAAATTCAGTAACTTATGCAATGTACATAAAATAATTGCATACAAATCTGTTTGCTATGTGCCCTTTCTTATAGCAGTCCATTTATTTGATGTCTGGGCTTTTTCTACTTCTTAGAGTTTTAAAAGCACTTTACTTTTTTAAATGATTATAGTAATATTTGATAAATACATGCTAACAGTCTAAGGTTGTGTGAAATCCAAAAATCTCGGTGCAGCTGCTTTAGAAATGTATTCAAGTGTAGAGCTTCCCTGAGATTTGAAGCTCAAGACCTTAAGTGCTACTTTGCAATAAGAAACCTTTTAAACACAAAGCTGCTTCTGTGAGCCTTCTGGTTGTTCACTCATGAATGAGAGACAGGTCAGTGTGCCTTTTTGGGTGATGCACATTTCCTTATAGGCTTCCAATTAAATTTGCACTTTAATTACAAGAGAACTTCCAATTAGATATGAGTTTAGTTTTGTAATTTGTAACTTTACTGAATGGCAGCAGAGGTCATGCCAGAGAACTGGGAGAGGCAGTTACCATGGCAAGGGCCTTTACCTGTTCACCACACACTGAACTAGCAGTACTAACTGAGCAAAGCATTGTTATGCTAATTTTCTGCCTTGGGTCCAGGCTCAGATTGAAGTGCCCAGTGACTTTCAACTCTGCAAGCATAGTGGGCCTGCAAAGGCATGTTGTTCTCTGCTAAGTGAAGTCTTCCTACAGATATGGTTACTCAACTTCAACAGATTTTGAGGCCACTGGCTCACTTCAATGCATGGTACTGTAGGGTGAGGCAGTCTGCACCTCACTTCCTATCATGGTTATATATTTCTGTCCTTATTTTCCTTTCTTAATGGAGTGGCTACTGCTACATGCACCACAGGATAATGGCTATTATATATATAGCAATTTCCATCTTTCTTGTGCATTACAAATAATGACACATTAATCCTCAGGAGAGAAGTATTATATAATGCCTCAAGCAAACATCAACCCCTTGTATTTCCAAATGAATTGCGTAGATTCATGAAATACAATCAATGGATCATCAGTATAAGTTGGAACTGTATTACAAAAAATGATCCTCTCGCACGGGAGTTAATGAGTGATGGTTACAGGTTTGGCTCGCATTGCATTATTCGAGGCCTTGTAGGGGAGGCATTTTCAAACCAATCTCCTGCTTCCTGGTCTCAGAGGACTTCCCTTAATAATGACTGACGTTTCTTCACAGTCTCTAAATGGGTCCAGCTGGCACTGTTCAGGGTTCTCAGGTATGGTGGATTGTTTTACTTTGCTCCATCTGTCAATGCTTCTTCAGAGAGCATATTTTACTGTGAAAATATTTTGATAAAAACAGCAGCAAAATAATGCCATTACCCTTGTTTTATATCCAGGTCTCACTCCCTGTCTCACTCTCCACTGTACACTTGCATTACACCAGCTCAGCCTAAATATATACACAATAAGAATTTAAGGATCTGAATGAAACAAAGTGCCAAGTACAATAGCTTTTCATCTTATTCTAAATATTTCTGGGGGCATTTTTAAGTAGCCTATTGTTTTACAGAACATTTCCTAATTGCATTGTTTCTTTCACTTTATGGCTGTGAGGTTGGAAGGAAGTATTGTTCCAGAGTTTAAGAGAAGGTGGGAAAGGTTCAAAGTGAGAGCAAATCTGAAACAACAAATTATATAAAATCTGAATTCACTATACTGTTGTGGTGATGATGATAAGCCAAAACATGATCTGGACGTTTGTACTTGAAATACCTCTGCTGACTTAGTTTTCTGATTAGCAAATATTTCATCTCCTGGCAATTTATCATCCTATATGGGAGAAGAATCTTGAAAAGGGCTTTCTTTTTCAGCTTAAACATCTCTCTCTCTCTCTCTCTATTTCTCTCTGAAAACTATTTTATACCCTCAATGACTTACTTCAGAATATGCAGTGGAAGCTCTACATAACCAAATAGTTTGTTTACTGTTTGATTACACTGTGACATCATCTAAAATGTGCTTTAGTTTTTCATTATTGTTTCTCATGTAAGTGATCCCTGGGTTCTTAAAAGCTATAAAAATGAACTTTTTAGTAATCACAACATATGAGGACAAATATCATTTATGACATGAAATGAAACAAAATTGAAATACAAGTTTCAGAATTAAGAGAATTATTTTTGCATGGAAGCAATATAAATGATTATTCAGAAACACAAACATTTTAAGATTTTCATTTAATGTTCTAAAAATGCTTTTCCTATGTAAGATTGGATAGAAGTATAAGATCAAAAAAGCATTAATTTGAAAAGATCTGGAAGAAAGGGGACAATTATATTCAATCCCCCCAACATAATTTGGTTGGTCAATGTTTTCAAGATTTATTGTCTGATACAGTGCCTCATTCAGCAGTAGGTTCAAAATTAGTTGTTTCAGATTTGGCATTCAGATGTAAATCCTCTATTTTAGTTGGGGGACTTGACTTTCCAGCCCCATTTTGGATTTAAGCACATTATCTGATATGTGAGTCCTTTGGTGAGATAGTAATGTTTATATAATGAAGATAAAAGAGTTGGATAAGCTGCAGACCCAGAAAGATATGATGGAACCCTGACGAAGGGGAGTTTGTCTGAAATTCTCTTTCATTTCTTTTCATCACAAATATAAACCAACTGATACTGTGTCATGTGGTGTTTCCAAATATTATTTATAAGCCAAATATTTGATCAGTGTTCTTTACATCTACCAAGAGATCTCCTAGAGAAAGCAAGCCTGGGGACAACAATAGAATTGTTCTTGTGCCTAGCAAACCAGAATTTTTATGTCCAAATTCAAAGAGATTGAGCTCTGCAGGATTCAGAAAGACTTCAAGAGAATAGGCGCTACTGTGTGAGAGCTCATTACAAAAGTTTACAATTGGACTGGACAAAGAGTTCTAGGAAAGACAAGAGAGATGTTTTATTTTATCTGTGAAATAATTTTGTTTCAATTCAGATGTTTTGCAGCTAAGAGAAAGTAGTGCAGCAATTCCTCTGCAAACATTATCATAGTATAATAATAATTTGCTTATGCACACATCTGAATAATACTGTAGTTTGAGGGGAGTGGGAATTTTAGGAGAGGAGTTTGCAAGCAAAGTAGAATAGCTGCATAAGGTAATATGTCAGTTAATATTTTAATTTGAACCAAGCCATTACTCAAACTTTTGTAATACAGAGTCCTCTCATTCAGTATTTCCAATTTTAGTGGGTAATATATTCAGTTGATTCAATTACATAAATTTTTCAGAGCCAATTTAGTGATATCTATTTATCTGCAAAAGCTATGTCCAAGGTGAAACATCTATATTTACTACAACAGAGCATCTACTTGACTTCTTCTTGTTTATTTCACTTTATATTTTGAAATGCATTAAAACTGCATACTTTTCAATGAATTCTATGTGATGCCAATTTTAACCAATTTCAGTAATCACCAAGTGTTTATTGAATATGTTTTATGAACCCAGAACTGTTAGGTTCTAACAAGAGGCATAGAAGCATATTTTTGATATATGTTACACATATAAAGCAATAAGAAGGCTGGGGATGTGGCTTGGTGGTAGAGTTCTTTTCTAGCATATATGAAGCCCTGAGTTTGATCCCCAATACCTCTCCTTCCAAAAAAAACACCCAACATAATAAAACCATCAGAGACCTATAAAGTACTGCAATGTATGATTCAAAACCATGAATTTTAAAAAGTAAAAAGGGTGCAGAAAGAGTGGGGTAAACATAGACCCAACCACATACCTGGGGAAACTCATGGAGGCACTGTGTCATGAAGTTACCTTTTGTGAAGGGATTTGTCAATTCACTATATGTACTTGTGTTTGTGTGGTGTGTGTTTGTTTGTGTGTGTGTGTGTGTGTGTATCTCAAAAGTAAAATCATGTAGTATATCCAAAACATACACAACTTATATTTAAAAATGTATAAAAAATAGTTAAAAATATTTGCATAAGGAAAATGTTTGAGTTGTGATAAAGAAGTCCTTCTCTACCTGAAGATTGTAAAAATATTCTCACATTTATATTCCTAACAGTTTCATAGAAAGGTTCTTAAAATGTCGTAACAGATCATTGGCAGCAGGATGACCTGGGAATCTGTTAAAGATGCAGATTTTTGGGTCATACCTCAAATCTACCCAATCAGAATTTTCATATAAAAGGTCTAATAATCTGTATTTTAACAAACTCTCTTAGTGATTCTGATGCATCCTTAAGTATGAGATGCATTTATATTTTGAGTGTTCATGTTGATTTTTGTTTATAATGGGAAGTACATACAAATGAATTTTTCTATATGGATATCTAGTTTCCCAGTACCATTTATAAATAATGAATCCTTCACCAACTCTCTGAAATACCACCTCTAAATAAGTTATGTTTTCTTACATCTAGAACTATTTGAGGGTTGCAGGGATCAATTTTGGAATAACTGAAATTTAACAATATTGAATTCCTACCCATGAATAAAATAAAATATAAAATAGTATAGTATAAAAGAGTATAAAATATTTCCATTAACTTGGATATTTAGAAATTGCTTTAATCAATCCTTGATACTCTACAAAAACTTTTTATATTTAGTTAGGTTTATACATATTATTTAAACCTCAGTGCTATTATACAATTGTTCAATGCTAGTATATAGAAATATAGTTGATTCTTGTATACTGAATTTTTATCATATGACCTTGCTAACCTCATTTATTAGTTTTACATTTTGTACATTATTAGTATTTTCTAAGCAGCCAATCATAACATTTTTCAAGTAAAGCAATATCATTTATTTTCCAATTTATATACCCCATATTTCCTTTCTTAAAATTTGTTGTAGTGACCAGTGTCCTCATAGGGGTGCTGAATAAATGTGAGTACAGATTTCTTGAATAATTCCTGATTTTGAGGGAATTTATTATCCAAATTTAACCAATAAGTATCTAGTTAATTGCATTCTTTCCTAATTGCTTTTATCAGAATAAGTTCCTACTTCCCTCAAAAGTATTGTCATAAATGTTGAATTTTCTAAATAATTTTACCAATTCTAACAATATAATCATGTGACTCTATCAATATGATCATGTGGTTTCCTTCTTTAGAATACTAATATGGTGGATTCATTGTTCAGTTATCAAATATTGAATAATTCTTACATTCCTTGTATAAATCTCATTTACTTGTGAAATATTATCTGCTTTATGTATTTCTAGATTCAATTTGCTAATATCTTGTTGAGGATATTTGTGTCTATATCAGGAATATTGGTCTGTAATATTTTTTCTTATTCTATCTTTCTGTAGTCTTGATATTTGGCTAATGCTAACTCTATAAATGAGTTGGAAAATGTTACCAGTTTTTATATCTTCTGCAAAATAATTTGTAAGATTCACTTTTTCTTTTCCTCAAATGTTTGGCAAATTCAATAGAAAAAAAAATGTTCCTGGTCTGGGCTGTTCTTTTTAGAACATTTGAACTACAAGTTCACTTTCTTTGGTGCATAGAGAATTATATAGGTTATCTATTATTTATAAATCTGTTTTGGCATTTTGTATCATTCAAAGAGTAGCCCTATTTTATCTATGATGTTGAATTTATGGACATAGAATTATTCATACAATATCTGTAACTTAGTGATCTTTCCACTTTCATTTCTGCTATTAGAGGTTTATGTCTTCTCTCCTTTCTTTGTTACATTGGCCAGAAGCATTATTAATCAATTACTAATCTTCTTTAACCAGCTTTGGAGTTCATTAACATTTTCTATGATGATTTTCTGTTTTTAATGTCTTTTTTTTTTTTTTTTTTTTTTTAATTATTATGCTTACTCTGGCATTCATTTGTTCCTCTCTTTTTAATTCCTTATCATAGCATCTTGCAATGTTGATTTGAAACCTTTCTTCAATATAATTTTTTGGAGATACCCGGGATTGAATCCAGGGACACTCGAACAATGAGCCACATCCCCAGTCCTATTTTGCATTTTATTTATATACAGGGCCTCCATGAGAAGCTTAGCACCTTGCTTTATCTGAGGCTGACTTTCACTTTGAACTCATGGTGCTCCTGCTTCAGATTCCCCAGCCCCTTATGATTACAGGCATATATTACCTTGCCCAGCTAATATAAATTTTTAATAATATTTATTTCCTATCAAGTATTGTTTGAACTGTACCTCATAAAGTTTGATGCAATATATTTTTATTTAATCTGGTTAAAATATTTTTTAATTTCTCTTTGGATTTCCTCTTTTACCCATGTTATTCAATTTCAAAATATTTGTCGGATTTTCCAGAAATATTGTGGCAATTTTCTTGTTTTGTTTTATTAAGTTTGAGAATCTACTGGATATGATTCAACTCATATCTCTTGTAGATAATTCAACATAATTGTATAATTCTATGTAACTTCTTCAGAGTTATCCTCTAGATGGCCAATTCTCTCTTCATCTGCATTCAATATGTAGTTTTACAATATGTTGTACTTTATACCTTAAAAACTGAAATAGTTGTATTTCAAGTGTTTTATTTGTCATTTCTATAAATTTTAATTATAATTTTCAAATATGCTTGGGCAGTAGAGTTTATCTTTTTTCTTGCTTCTATTTTTAAATTTCTCTTTCATTTATTTATATACATATAGCATTGTTATTTCTTTTTGTTTTCCAGTATCAGATAAGTCCAGTGATTGTAAGGTCGATTCTGTAGTTCATTTATTTTTCCCACTAGTTTAAATTCATGCTGTGATTTATAATTTTAGACAGTTTAACGATTATTTTATTGTAATTTTATCTGTTGGACACTTTTGAGAATTAGGTTGAAATTACACTCCCCTAAGTGAATCCATCTTTGCTTTTGTCAGTCACATTTGTGTACAGTCAACACCCTTAGAAATGAAACAGTTTGCTTGAGGATTTTGGGTAGCTTAAGTAGCTGAATTAGGACTTCAAACTCCATAATATTTTCTTTGTAAATTTGAATTCTCTCAAGGGAAAATTACTTTTTATTTACCTAGTATCAAGTAAAGGGAGAAAATATCCTTTCTGTCCCACTCTGTATGACAAGTTTCTCTTTTACCATTTTTCTGAAAGTAAAACTTAAGCGTCCCTGATTTTTATAGTTATCTCATTAGGCATACAATCTTTAACAGGCCATAGACTTCATTTTATGCATTCAATTTATACATCTACCATGCTCAAAGCTCATATCTTCCTTAGTATCAACAAAACGTTTGAACCCACAAACAAAATCCAAACTTAGTTATCTTTCCTGCATGAGATTTCTGTTTTCATTTTGTCATTCATTTAACTTTTGTCATTTTCTTTGTCTTATTCTTTTCAAAATCCTTTTTTTCCAACATGTTGGATGTTTGAATCAAGGGAGTTGTTCAGATTATCTTGTATGGAAGAATGTAGCGAAAGATATAGTTTGGAGCATGAAAATAGGACCATATAGATAGTATTCAAGTAATAATAGTTAGCAGTGGTCTATTGGAAATGTTGAAGAAAGATCTTTCCCTGGTTCTTTCAATTTAACTGTTTTCTTTCCTCTATAATCACTAAAAATATTGTTTGATGTGTTCTAAAAAATTGCAACACAAAATACTATGATCTACCTTCCACCAAATTAGACTCTCATTAATGGATTTTAAGCTAAATTGTTAGCCACTGAAACCTATAAAACAATTCATGAAATATTCATTAACATTTCCCTGTTTTTGTTTTGGATAAATCAATATGATTTTTGTCAATCCACATCGCATTATATGCTTTCATGTAGTTGGAATTAATAAAGTTAAAGTAAATATTGAGATCTCTTGATAGCTAAACAACCAAAAAAAAGTGCCCAAGAGTATATCTACTAAGAATTGAATAGGTGTAATACACGGATAAAAAATACTGTCTTTATATTATTATGCTTTCAATTTGTTTGTATCATATTTTCTCTGTAGCTTAGTAAAACACATGTCTGTATTTGTTCATGTAATTCTCTCACTTATGTACCAATAACATTTTATGGTAGTATGTTATTCTTTTTTCCAAAGAAACATTCAATCTAAGACTAAATTCATCTTTCAAAAAATTCTTTGAATTTTTTCCCATTTCAACTATGTGTTTTCTGCCATATCCATTACACTTCACAGTTCTCTTCAATTATTATGTATCCATTCATGTCCTAGACACAATTTGAAATAAGTTATTGCCATTAATCAATCAGTAAAGCTGAAAAAATTCCCTGAATTCCTCAAAAAGTCATATATATGTTTAAAACTGGGAATGTGGGTACTTGATAAATAGTAAGAGAGGTGCCACTCCTGATCTTGACCCTAGTCAATACATATTTTATTAATTGTTAGAATTAGGAACTTGATGATATTATCCCTAAGGAAAACAGGAGTTGAAAGTTTAAGAAGTGACAGATATAGAATCAAGGATTATAAACACATTGGGAACATGCTATACATGTACTTTAGAAATAAATATAATGTTGTATATATCAGTGTCTTTTTATCAATAAACTAAAGGTAAAAGAAGAGACATAACCTTAAAGTAGCTCAAGTGATTATAAAAAATTTTTAAAAAAATAAAAACGTAGCCAGGTGCAGTGGCACATGCCTGTAATCCCAGCAGCTTGGGAGGATGAGGAAGGAGGATCGCAAGTTCAAAGACTCAGAAACTTAGAGAAGCCCTAAGCAACTCAGTGAGACACTGTCTCTAAATAAAAGACAAAATAGGACTGGGAATGTGGTTCAGTGGTGGTGTGCCCCTGGGTTCAATCCCTAGTACAAAAATAAATAAGTAAAAATAAAAATAAAAATAAAAATAAAAATAAAAACATCATTTCAGGCTGCATTCATGTAAGGTTACAGGACTATTCATATATTACTCTGCCCTGGAAAAGTATGTTTTTCTTAAGACCATATTTTAAAGCAGACACTAACATATAGTAGTGAAAGCTACTAGAAAATATACTCAACAATTGTGTACATAAAAATAGTTCAAGAAACTAGGGATATTACTCTGGAAAAGCGTAGTTGGGAAGAGGTTTTGAGTATGAGTATCACTCTCAAATATCAGAGGGATTTTCTGGAAGAAAACTAACATAGAAGGTTTAATACATTGAAGTGCAGTGCATTGTAGTGGACAATGTGGTGGAATAGGAGTGAAAGGAACTAAGTTTTACTTTTAGTGCAGATCATATTCATATCAGAGTGGTTCACTTTACAAATGTAAAATGAGAACATTTATCTTGATCTTTAATATCCATTTTGGCTTTGACATTTTATGATTTATGAGAAATCACTTAATATAAGAAAGAGTTTTCCAGCATGATTCTTTATGAAAATAAAGTGGACCATATCTAGTAATGATGAGTTTACAGTCACCAAGATGTTGAGGAAGAAGATTCATGGACCAGGAATGTTACCTAAAGCTTGGTCCTTCTTCTGGATGCCATTCCAATTATGAGAGCAAATTTTTGAGCAAAAGGAAAAATAAGTTGTGTTGCTTTGTTAGCAAAGGAGAAACACAGGGAACTCCTGTCCCAGGGGATGTTATTCTGTCCATCTGGGGGAACAGGGTTTTTTGAAGAGTTGATCCAAAGGCTACATTACGGTGTTCTCTGTTGGGAGTTGTGATTCACCTGTTAAGTTGTGAGGCAGTCCTTTCTTAGATCTTTTTGTGTCATCCCCAAGGCTGAATTACTTCCCATCCTGTTCCTGTGGTCAGTGTGTGCTCAAAAACAGGTAACTCTGTCTAAAATGGGGAAGAAAATTAATCCTGTTTTATGCCTCCCTTTTAGGGAGGGAGAGATTACTTGGAGGGGAAGTGATTAAGGAGGAAAAGAGAAAAAGGAATAGAAAGAAAATATTCATTTAAAAATTAAATCACAGTGGCAGAGCAGCAAGGGCTATAGTCAAAGCATAAAGTGGACCCCCATTACTGGAAGATAGTCAAACTAGATTATCTTTAAAGGATTTAATTTAAGATATTTTGATGCAGAAGCAAATGTGAAAATAGATTTGGAAGCAGTTTTGAATATAGAGAACATTGCCACCATAGTTGATTGTAATTTTCTGTATTATCATGTCCCTTACACTCCTTAACACAACATCAAATTTTTTTCCTTAAAGAAGAATATTGTGATAACTAACTTTATATGTCAATTTGACTGGACCACAGGATGCTTAGATATTTCATAAACCTTATTCTGTGTGTTTCTGTGCAGGTGGGTTTTGATGAGATTAACATTTGAATTGTTAGATTAAGTAAAGCAAATTACCTTCCCCAGTGTGTTTGGGGCTCACTCAATCCACAAAAATAAATAGACAAAAACATAAGTATCTTCTACCAGACTGTCTTTGAGTTGAGGCATTATTCTTGTCCTATCTTTAGGCTCAGATTCAGACTGGTGCCACTTCTCAAAGCTTCGGACTAAGACTGGAAACGTGGGAAATGTAGGAAGAGTCACTGAGACATATGCACCCCTATGGCTGCAAAATGGGTATGATCCTATGGAACACCCAGGATTATCATGCTTGGGTAGCACACTCTCAAGTGACCAATCCCATTGGCAGGTCATTGTCTCAGTAGAGTCTCACCCCATCCCCCTGTTCCTCTCTTCTTCCACATCATGCAGTTTCTAGCTAAATTGCTCTGATAGGTTCTTACAAGATTGCTTCTCTTTACTCATTGGCTCCCTAACTCTATAAAACATGTATGCTTCCTGATTAAAGTTGAGACTGCATCACAGAATCTGTTCTCCCGGAGTTGTTTGTCCTTCGTTGCCTCACCCTCCCCACCCCCGCTAGGGAAAAATCCCGTGTTTTACTACAGAAACATACTGTTAGCTCTCCTGGGTATACAATTTAGTAATTAAATAGTTTCAAATTTATTAACCTCCTTAAGTATTTATGCCAATGTCTTTCTCTCTGTATATCTATTTCTAAACATACAGACACACAGAGATGCACATATGTGTATATATATTGTGTATGTTTGTGCATATCTATATCTATGTCTATGCCTATATCTAGATAGATATAGAGAGATTGTTCCATTCTCCAGGGAACCCTCCCTAATTATATAAATATCTTAGTTCTATAAAAGTTGTTATAAGTAACTATGTGCAATCCTATAAACTGATGTAATAATATCTATAACATTCAGTATCACAACAGGAAGAGCAGAAAACGTAGGTTTAAATCCTGACTTTACTTACTTTCTTCATTACCTTTCTCACATTATCTTTTGTATAAAAATGACATGAAGTACTTAGAAGGTTTATTGTGCATTATGTTGCCCACCATACTGCTGAGCATATGAGAAGGTTTGAAATTTAGTAGTTGAAAATATATGAAAAAAATGCTGAATATCATTAGCTGTGAGATAAATGAAGTCAAAACCACAAGGAGATGAAATCTTAGGGTAGTTTTGATTTGGTTTTCTCTTATTACTAGAGAAGTTGAACATTTTTTCATATATCTGTTGATTGCTTGTGAAGTGTCTGTTCATTTCCTTAGCCCATTTATTGATTGGGCTATTTATATTCTTGTGTAAAATCTTTTGAGCTCTTTGTAGATTTTGGAGATTAGTGCTCTATCTGAAGTATGTGTGAAAAAGATTTTCTCCAACTCTGAAGGCTCTCTCTTCACATTGATGACTGTTTCCTTTGCTGAGAAAAAACTCTACAGTTTGAATCTATACCAGTTGTTGATTCCTGCTTTTATTTCTTGTGCTTTGGGAGTCATGTTAAGGAAGTCTGGTCCTACGCCTACATGAGGAAGATTTGGACCTACTCTTTCTTCTATTAAGTGCAGGATCTCTGGTCTAATTCCTAGATCATTGATCCATTTTGAGTTGAGCTTTGTGCAGGGTGAGAGATATGGGTGTTGTTTCATTTTGCTACATATGGATTTCCAGTTTTCCCAGCACCATTTGTTGAAGAGGCTATCTTTTCTCCATTGTATGTTTTTGGCACCTTTGTCTAGTATGAGAAAATTGTATTTATGTGAGTTTGTCTCTGTATCCTCTGTTTTGTTCCACTTGTCTACCTGCCTATGATTTCATCTCACCCCAATTGGAATGTCTATTGTCAAGAATACAAACAACAATAGGTGTTGGTGAGGATGTGGGGAAAAAGGTACACTCATACATTGCTGGTTGGGTTGCAAATTGGTGCAGCCACTCTGGAAAGTACTATGGAGATTCCTCTGAAAATTTGGAATGGAACCACCATTTGACTCAGCTATCCCATTCCTTTTCCTATAGCCAAAGGACTTAAGATCAGCACACTACAGTGACACAGCCACATTAATGTTAATAGCAGCTCAATTCACCTTAGCTAGATTGTGGAACCAACCTAGATACCCTTCAATAGATGAATGGATAAAGAAACTGTGATATGTATTCAAAATGGAATATTATTAATTCATAAAGAAGAATAAAATTAAGGTATTTGCATGTAAATGGATGAAGTTGGAGAATATCATGTTAAGTGAAATAAGCCTATCCCCAAAAAACAAAGGCCAAATGATTTCTCTAAGTGGTTGATGATACATAGCAAGGGCAGGGGGAGGTAAGGGAAGAATGGAAGAAGGATGGATTGTGTAGATGGAAATGAGGGGTGGGGAGGGGACTGGGATGGAAAGATAATAGAATGAGACAAACATCATTACCTTATGTACCTGTATGAATATGAAAATGATATGACTCTACTTCATGTACAACCAGAGAAATGAGAGTTGTACTCCATTTCTGTATAATGAATCAAAATTTAAAAAAAGAAAACACAAGGAGATATCTGATCCCAGTTAGAATGGCTATGATGAAAATATAAAAAAACTAAGTGCTGATGAACATACAGAGAAAAAGGAACTCTTGTGCACTGTTAGTGTGTATGTGAATTAGTACAGCTATGATGGAGAATAGTATGGAGTTTCCTCATAAAACTGAAAATAGATCCATCATATGAGAAAGCTATACAACATCTGGGTATATATCCAAAGGAAAGTATATCAGTATAGCAAAAGGATACCTGTACACCTCTCTTTTTTGTGGCACTATTCACAATTACTAAGATACTGACTCAAATTCAGTGTACCTCAACGGATGAAGAGGTAAAGAAAATATTGTGTGTATACATATATATACATATGTATATATGTATACACACAATAAGTGGAATATTACTCAACCATCAGAAGAATGAAGTTTTGTAATTTGCAGAAAAATGGATGGAATTTGAGGGCATTATATTAAGCAAAATATGCCAGACACAGAAAGACAAATTCCCTTTCATATGTGGAAGAAAAGCCAAGGTGATCTGAATGTGGAATAGTGGTTATTAGTTGCAGGAAATGGTATGGGAGTGATAAAAGGAAATTTGATAATAGCTATCCAAACATGGATAGCAGGAATAAGTTTTGGTATTCAACAGCACAGTCAGATGATTAAAGTTCACAAAAATCTACTATATTTTATTAGGGTCTGGAAGAAAGAATCTGGAAGGCTCCAAACA
Source organism: Glaucomys volans (assembly GCA_020662805.1). Taxonomy (NCBI): domain Eukaryota; kingdom Metazoa; phylum Chordata; class Mammalia; order Rodentia; family Sciuridae; genus Glaucomys; species Glaucomys volans. Next base: position 242,235 of record JAJEJO010005106.1, on the reverse strand, counting down.
TAACAAAATAGTAAGGAGAGAGAAATGCTAATTACTTTGATCTGATCAGTGCACACTGCATGCATGTATTGAAATATCACACCTGTACCCCCACTAACATGTACAATCACTGAATATTAATAAAATTTTAATTCAATTTGAAAAATGTAATTTCTAACCATTTCCAACTTAACTTGATGTATACTTATTTAGCCACAATCCATAGTCTCTGTGAACTCTGACTGACATCAAATAGAAAAGGGCATAATTCACAATCTGGTATTATCTGTCTTTTTTTTTATTGGTTCTTTTCAGTTATAAATAATATTAGGATTCATTTAGGGATAATTATAAAAGCATGGAATGTACTTTGATCTAATTCAGTTTCCATTATTTCCCCTTTGTCTCCCCTCCTCCCTAACCCTGTTTCCTTCCCTCTACTCTACTTAACATTTCTAAGATTTACTTTTAAACACTCCTAGTCTCAGTTCCCTAATCCATAAAATAGGGAAAAAAGATAGCCACTTACCTCATCAAGTTGCTCTGAGGAATGAATAATATAACTAATGCTCTTGGTAACAGTAAGTATTCTAGAATATTTTGTTAGTATTTTTAATGGACATAATGTTTGCATAACCTAATAGTGTTTAATTAGCAATAGATTTTTAGCTCCATGCTTCAAGCATTTTTATATAGTCACCACTTGATCCTCATCAGGGAAAAAATATAGAAGTAATAGGACATGAATGATGTCCAAACATATATACTTGCATAGAATACAGTCAGACATGCATATTTCCAATCTTTTCATCAGTGTATGTCTCTGTCCCTGATGCTAGCATTGTAGCAGCCAGGGGAAGGTGAGAGCATTGAAAAGTGATTATGTGCAACTGGGGGAATTAGGGCCTGAGCAAGAAAATGGAGAGGAGTGAAAAGGACACAGATAGAATGTGAAGACCTCTGAGACCTCCTGACTTCATCAGTATATGTCATTTAAAAACATACAGATAATTTTGTAGCAACCCTATCAGAATTTTTAGAGCAAATCATTTCCATTTCTCACCACTGTGTATATCCCAGGATGCAGACCATGGATGTATAAAGGATGCACAAATAGAATGCAAAATGTAATGAAACCCGTGCGTTAACCCTTTATATCTCCTAGCTTCTCAAAAGTGCCTTCACATGCAAGTGGCTGAAGAGTCTGTGCAATGGAGGTAGGTCAGGGGATAGCAAAGCAAGAAGCAAAGAGAAATCTTCCAGCATTTGTGAAATGAAACATAAGTGAAAGAGTTCCGCCCATCAATGCTTCTGAAATTTCTTTTTCCATTTAACAACCACCAGCAACTCACAAAATACTCCTGAGTTCAGTTGAGTAGATGAGCTGTAAATCCTGTCTTTTCCACACTTGAGGGCAGAAAGAACTCTAGTCAAAGGACTGTGACTGCAGCTTGAAGAAAAGCATGGCCAGAGAAAAGGTTGTTTAAGAAGGAAAATCATTTCCAGAAAACAAGAAAGCAAAAGAGAACAGAAAGAAAGAAATGGACAAATCCATTAAAGAGAATACAATCAAAACTTAGCAGCCTTTCATAGTTTTCTTTGTAAAATAGATACAGTGTGTGAGGCAAGGGACTCATTATCCTGCTCCTAGCCAGCATTTCATAGAGAACAGAAACTGGGATTGGGGTGGTGCTGCCTAGAGAATTGTAAGCCAGAGACATGCCCATTCGTTAGCACCACTTACTGTTTACATAATTGGGAGGCATTTGAAAGAGTCCTGGTATGCTTTAGAAGCCCTTCCACAGCCCACATGCTAAATGCACAATTAATTACAGTGGATATTCTTCTATTTCTATACATTTTGCATTTCCAACACTCAAATCAGGAATGATGAAAAACAGAAAACATTCCAGAAAGAAAGGTGCATCACCAATCACCTTCAGGTGAAAAAAAAAAACAAAAAAAAAAACAAAACAAAACAAAACAAAAAAACAGGAGGAAAGCAACAATGAAAGGAGATGTAACATTTAAGCAACTGAGACCAAGCTGGGTTTTTTGAGTGAATGAAAAAAACACTTTAGACTTTTTTTTCTAGGACTGAATTGATTTTTCAAAATCCTATGTGCAGGTCTTCCATCTCAATGATATACTTTTTTCTAAATTAAAAAAAAAAATCAATACCAAAAATGGACTGATAATGCGGCTCAGTGGTAGAGCTCTCATCTAGTGTGTTTAAGGGTCTGGGTTCAATCTCTACTACCAGAAAGAAAATGCTACACCAATAATAATAAACACACGTAAAGTTTATTGCATTCATTGACCATATGAAATATGTCAGTTATGAAAGTGAATGGTGTCTTGTGTCTGTCTTTATTCTCACAATAGGTTAGTGTCATTATTTACTTATAATTAGAAAAGATTCTTTTCATCTCCTGGTTTTGGAGGTTCCAGTCAGATTGAGTAGACCCCATGCTTTGGGACTTTGGTAGAGGTGTCACATGGCAGGAAATGCACAGCAGAGGAAACTGCTCACATCATGAACCAGGAAGCAAAGAGAAAGAGAAAAAAACTGTAATCCCTTTGCAAGGCAGACCCCCTAATGAACTAAGCACTATGCACAGGGCCCCACCTCTCAAAGGTTCTACCATCTTCTAATACCATCATTCTAGGGACCAAGATTTTACAAATTGGCCTTTTTTGGGAATTCAACATCCTACCTACAGCACCCCTTTTTATAGATGAGTGCATCAAACTAAGGCTGAGATATTTGCATCCCCATAATCAAAAAATAAGGAAATGGGAGCTTTTTAAGTAGAACCCAGATCTACCTAACTATAAAACACATGGCTGCAGACATCAGTGTCTTCACATTGGAAACTGATAACAACAGCTTGTCAGCATGTATGTGGTTCAAAGATTTCATACTTCCACAGCATGCTCACTGAGAGTGTTTCCCTTTCCCCTCTCTGCTTTCTGCTACCTCATGTGTATGCCTCACATAATCTTTTTAGTAATCCAGTATAAAATCAGCCCAATGAGGGATTTCTACTAGAAAAAAGTAAGGATTACATGAACACTAACCAGTTTATTTTTCTTAGATCAGCTGTTACAAATCTAGCTCTCTTAATTTACTGTCATGAAAGCACAAGGGCAAAGATGATGAAACTATCCACAGGTACTTACGTTAAATAGGAATCAAGTACCCTGAAAGAATGAATTTCTATTCCAAATGATATATTCTTTTCCTACATTGGAGCTCTGGTTTTATCCCATCTTGTTCCCTGTAAATAATTCTTCTATATTTGTCATTCTCCTCTTACCTAAAAGAATGGTGAAAATCTTGAGAGCAGGGAATACGGCTTATACTTCTTTTGAATCCCCTCTCTCCTACTAATGATATAGTGCTATACGTGTAAATGAATAGTCAGTAAGGTCTTAATTGGGTTATTTAAAAAGTAGAATGATAGAAATACTGGTTCAGCTGACATTTATTAGCTAAAGTTACTTGAAAATTTAGTAGCTTAACTCAATCAATTTAGTTTATGATTCTGTATGTTGGAAATTCAGACTGGGCTCTGTTGAACAGTTCTTATTTACACTGAGCCCATTCATGTCTATGCAGTATACTGTCAGTCAACTAAGCAGCAGTTTTGGGGGTTTTGGTGACTGTTAGCTTAGGCAATGAGAATACCATAGGCATGCATTAGTCCTTTTTATGCTATTATAAGAAAACGCTACAAGATGGGTAATTTATAATGAACAGGTCATTATTTGACTCATGATTCTAAAGGCTTAGAAGTATAACATCAAGGTGCTGACCTGTGTGAGGGCCTTTTTGCTACATCATCCCATCAGAGAAAATAGAAAGGCGAGAGAACATGAGAGTGAGATAACAAGAGTGGGTCATTCACTTTTATAATAACCCATTCTCAAGGGTAATTAACCTATTCATGCAATAATGAAATATATCCATTACTGAGGGCAGATCCTTATGAACTACTCACTTCTTAATAGACCCCATATCTCAGCTATGTTTTTTTATTATGCAGCAGATAGGCCCGGTAAAATTCCAAGAGTGAAAGTGAAAGCATTCAAGAATTCTAATGCCTATGATCAGAATTGGTTTATGTTTTTTCTGCTATGTAATGAATATCAAAGTCTAAAGGACACTCTAGAATGAAAGATGTTTGATATTCATACCTTTATGGGGAAAGCTAAAAAGTTTTGAAATCAAACACAAATGGTTCAAAATCATTGGACACCTATTTTGTGCAAAATACATTTTAAAGTCTAATAACATCAACTCTTCTTAGAGGTATCAAATAATTTGCCCAGAATCACACAAGTTAGTGACTTGGATCCCTCTGAATCTAAATACAGTGCTTTTCCTACTAATCTATTAAGACTGAGAGTAAGAAATTATATCACTATATCTTAGTCGAGTTGCTCAATGTATAGTTTTATTAATATACTTCTTTTGATATCATGATATAAAATATAAATGGTTTTTCATAAATTCTGATTCATTTTACATAGTTTTTCATTACATGGACATGGGAGGCAGATAAACCTAGTTTAAATCCTGGCCCCCCACTTCCTATTTGTTTCTGGGCAAATAATATGTTTGAGTCTCAATGCCTTCATCTGCAAAATGGAGACAATAATCATATAAATCTATTTTAATTAAACTAATGCCTATACAGAGGTAGTATAGAATGTGGCACAGAGAACTTAAGAAGTAAACACATATTTATATACTGTATATTTATATATATATATATACTATATATTTATATATTATATATTTGTGTATACTATAAGCTTACATATACTATATATTTATACAGAAATATATAAACACATTTATATAACATATAAACATATATACATACATACATGTATAGGGGTGTGTGTGTGTGTGTTCTAAGGAATATGTGCCAAGTAGTAAATACTGAGATTTTTCTTTAATATATTAGAGAACCAGAGTATATACAGAGTAACTAAAACACTAAAGATGCAGACAGTGCAGAAACATGGTATAGGCTTTGCCTTCCCATCACTGTAGACAGGTCATTGGGAACTCCCCATGTTAGAGATTGATTGTGAAAAAGAATGCCAAAGGAAATGAAGGTTTTATTTAAATAGATGTATTTTCTACAGTACTTCCAGAGAAAAGCCGTGGGGTGGATACTTTGACATTTGGAGAAAACTGCCTTGTTGAATAAATGTACATGTCATTACCTTGAAAGGAGGGCTCTATCTTTGGAGTCACCTCTAACTTTAGAATAGTTTCTTTTGGAAGGTCAGATATGTTAAGAAATTATCTTGACTACTGCCTCATTTATGAGGTAAATTACTTTAGACCTATTAAATTCTTACAGCTTTGTAAATGATTTTTGTCTAAAGATACAGTAAATATTTTAACTAAATATTAGGTAAAAAATTGAAAGCCTTGGAGATCTAAAATACAGTTATCAGAAACATCATATTTCATTTTAGAGAAGATATTTCTCATTATGTTAACATGTTAGTATTTTCATATAACATCTCAGCAAGAATTATCCCACGCTGCCAATATTAATGTCTCTTGAAGCCTTGATTTGTAAGTAATTTTTCTACTCTTTTAAGGTGATAGTCATTACTTCAGAATTTTGAAAATACTATATTAATAGTTTTAGCTGTAATACTTGCTATAATTGTCCCCAGTAGCTAGGTACCCATTAGAACTCAGGTTATGATTAATAAGAAGTATTCTAGTAGCCTTCAAAATTTCTCTCACTAAGAGCTTGGTATAGCATGAGGAATGCATAAACAAATTGTAAATGTTAAGATAAATTGTTCTTGACAGCTTTTAATTATGTATGACATTGCACTATACTTCATAAAGAATAGCAGTCAAATAAAATGGGAGAAAATTATCTCTTGGGATTTCTAAATTCTTTCTGAAGGCCTCTCATATCTACCACCTTATTTGATCCTCCCTGTGTAGTTTGTAAGGCAAATATTGATAAGATTTTATTATCTATGTTTATTCATATTAAGCAGTTGATTAATATGAAATTTCTGGATCAAAGCTGATTATTCTTACTTACACTAACATCCACACTGGTTGCACTTTGCCTCAAATATTTCTTCCCAGTGCATTATGATGAGACATGGATGTTTTCCACCAAGGAACAGAGAAGAACCATGAAAATCAGAATCTGTCTGAGTACCATGGCACATGCCTGTAATTACAGTGGCTTGGAAGGCTGAGGCAGGAGGACCACAAATTTGAAGCTAGCCTCATCAACTTAGTGAGGCCCTAAGGAACTTAGTTGAAACTTGTCTCAAAATGAAACATAAAAAAAGGGCTGGGGAAGTGTCTCAGTGGTTGAGTACCCTGGGTTAAATACCTAGTACTATTAAAAAAAAGAAATAAAAGAAAAGAAAAAAATTGAAACTTGAATCTAGGTGCTTATATCCATACTTCACATCTCCTTTCTGAGAGAGAGAGATAGAGAGAAACTTTGCCTTCCTCATGTACACATTCTCCTTGAGAAGAGAAGGTGAAGACCCAGGGTTCTCATACTTAGGAATGTAAATCAAGATCAGAATGGTATGAAAAGACATTTTTACCAGTGATGACAATCCTGGAGTGCTTCTGTGTCACATCCAGACTTCAAATATAAGCATATATCTATGGAGAAGCAATTTTTTTACTATATATTCAGCCATCTTTTAATTTTCAGGACCTTTTCTTTATTCCAGGTCCCAGTACAAATTTACCTTGAAGTCATAATTGAGCAAAAAAATAAATGTTTTTTCTGAAGGCCCACAAATATCATAACTCCCATTTTATGGATGAAAAAACAGAGACCTAAGGGATTTTCTTGACATTTCTAGGACCACATTTACTTAGAAATGAGAGGAACAGATGTTTAATAAGGGTTAATCTGAGTTTGGGGTTCATGCCTCTATAGCACACTGGGTTAATGAACTTCTATATTTTTTTCAAAATATTAACTGGAATATGAATCATCCATGTTCAGGTTTTATTAGACAGTCAAAATGCTTCATTTTAACTAGAAAATACTTGAAATTAGCTGTTAAGCCAATACTCAGAGGCTGAATTTTGCTTAAGTTGGTGAGAAGAAAAGAATTTTGAAGTGTCTTCTTTGAAGAACAGGCAAAGGTGAGTGGAACAAAAGAGGGAAAGGAAATTCTTGCAAAAATGAGAAAATAGAGATATCAGGCATAGCCCAGAGCAGATGTGTGAGACTTCCCCACCTAGGAGGCCAGCCTAGAGCACACGAGTGAGTCTTCCATGCATGGGGGAAGCCTTCATACAGGTCTAGGACCTGCCCAGCAAAACACAGCCCCATGAGAATGTCAAGCCTGGGCAGAAGGCATAGAGACAGACCTCAGGCTCAGCTCAGCACAGACACATGAGACTTCTGCACCTGGGACGCCAGCCCAGAGCGTCCATGTGAGGTACTGGAAACCTGCAGGGACATGATAAATCTAAAGGGGAGAAAATGCAATACCTAAGATTCTCACTGATAGAGGGGAAGATACATGAAAAACATGAGAAAAAAGGGAAGAAAAGTGTCACAAACAAACCTAGATGCTATATCAACAGAATCCAATGACAGCAGGGCAGAAGAAATGTCAGAAAGGAAGTTCAGAATGCACATAATTAAAATGATCAGAGAAGCAAATGATGAGATGTGAGAGCAAATGCAGGCAATGAATGATCACACCAGTCAACAGTTAAAAGAGCAAATGAAGGAAGCAAAAGACCATTTCAATATAGAGATTTAAATTCTGAAAAAAACAAACAAACAGAAATCCTTGAAGTGAAGGGAACAATAAACCAAACTAAAAATTAAATAGAAAGCTTAACCAACAGGCTAGATCACCTGGAAGACAGAACCTCAGACATTGAAGAAAAAAATATTTAATCTTGAAAACAAATTCAACCAGAGAAGATGGCAAGAAATCATGAAAGGAACCTCCAAGAATTATGGGATATTATGAAAACACCAAATTTAAGAATTATTGGGATTGAGAAAGGCACAGAGATACAAACCAAAGGAATGAATAATCTGTTCAATGAAATAATATCAGAAAATTTCCCAAATCGGAAGAATGAAATGGAAAATCAAATACAAGAGACTTACATTATACCAAATATACAAAATTACAACAGATCCACACCAAGACACATTATGAGGAGAGTACCTAACATAAAAAATAAAGATAGAAGTTTAAAGGCTGCAAAAGAAAAAAAATCAGATTACATTCAGGGAGAAACCAATACAGGTATCAGCAGATTTCTCAGCCCAGACCCTAAAAGCAAGAAGGGCCTGGAACAACATATTTCAAGCTTTGAAAGAAAATGGATGCCAACCAAGAATCTTAAACCCAGCAAAACTTACCTTCAGATTTGAAGATGAAATAAAATCCTTCCATGACAAACAAAACCTAAAAGAATTTACAAATAGAAAGCCTGCACTACAAAACATTCTCAGCAAAATATTCTATGAGGAAGAAGTGAAAAAAAACAATGTAAATAAGCATAGGGAGGAACTGCCCTAAAGGAATAGTCAAATAAAGGAGAAACTAAGTCAGGTTAAAAACCAAAAATAAGCCAAAATAACCGAGATTAAAAATCATATCTCAATAATTTCCCTGAATGTTAATGGCCTAAACCCATCAATCAAAAGACATAGACTGGAAGATTGGATTAAAAAGAAGGACCCAACAATATGCTGCCTTCAAGAGACTCATCTCATAGAAAAACATGCCCACAGACTAAAGGTGAAAGGTTGGGAAAAAACATACCATGCACATGGACTCAGTAAAAAAGTGGGATTTCCATTCTCATATGAGATAAAGCAGACTTCAAGCCAAAATTAGTTAGAAGGGATAAAGTAGGACATTTCATACTGCTTAAGGGAAGCATAAATCATCAAGACATAACAATCATAAATATTTATGCACCAAACAATGGTGCATCCATGTATGTCAAACAAATCCTTCTCAATTCCAGGAACAAAATAGACCACAGCACAATAATTCTGTTTGATTTTAACACATCTTTCTCACCAATGGAAAAATATTCCAAACAAAAACTGAACAGGGAACCAAAGAACTCAATAACACAATCCCTAATTTAGACTCAACAGACTTTTATAGAATATTCCATCCATCAATAAGAGAATACACTTTCTTCTCAGCAACTCATGGATCGTTCTCTAAAATAGACCATAAGTTATGCCACAAAGCTACTCTTAGCAAATACAAAAAGATAGAGATACTACCTTGTATTCTATCAGACCATAATGGAATGAAATTAGAAATCAATGATAAAATAAAAAACAGAATCTACTCCAACACCTGGGGATTAAATAATATGCTAGTGAATGTTGCAAGGATTACAGGAAACATAAGGGGGGAAATGAAAAAATTCTTAGAGATAAACAAGAACAATGACACAATACATCAAAATCTCTGGGACACTATGAAAGCAGTACTAAGAGGAAAATTCAGTGCATGGAGCACATTCAATAAAAGAATGAAAAGTGAACAAATAATCGACCACACATTACAGCTCAAAACACTAGAGAAAGAAGAACAGATTAGCACCAAAAGTAGTAGAGGAAAGAAAAGAAAATCAGAGTGGAAATCAATGAAATTGGAACAAAAGAGATAATTCAAAAAATTGACAAAACAAAAAGTTGGTTCTTTGAAAAAATAAACAAATTTGATAAACCCTTAGCCACACTAAAGAAGATAAGGTGTGAGAAAACTCAAATTACTAAATTTTGTGATGAAAAATGAAATATCACAACAGACACTATTGAAATATAAAAGATAATTAGAAGCTATTTTGAAAATCTATAGTCCAATAAAATAGAAAATCTCGAAGACATCAACAGGTACCTAGAGGCATATGAGCCATCCAAACTGAATCTGGAGGACATGCACAATTTAAATAGATCAATATTAAAGTACTGAAAAAGAAGAAGTCATCAAATCCCTACCAACAAAGAAAAGCCCAGGACCAGATGGATTCTCAGCCGAGTACTACAAGACCTTCAAAGAAGAGCTCATTCCAATACTCCTCAAACTATTCCATGAAATAGAGGAGGAGGGAACCCATCCAAACTTATTCTATGAAGCTAATATCACCCTGATACCAAAACCAGAGAAGGACACATCGAAGAAAGAAAATTTCAGACCAATATCCCTCATGAATATAGATGCAAAAATTCTTAACAAAATTCTAGCGAATTGCATACAAAGCCTATTAGAAAGATAGTGTACCATGATCAAGTGGGTTTCATCCCATGGTTGCAAGGTTGGTTCAACATCCGGAAATCAATAAATGTAATTCACCACATCAACAGACTTAAAGTCAAGAACCACATGATTATTTGAATAGATGCAGAGAAACATTTGATAAACTACAGCACACCTTCATACTCAAAACACTAGAAAAATAGGGATAGAGGGAGTATTCCTTAACATTGTAAAGGCAATGTATGCTAAGTCCACAGCTAACATCATTCTAAATGGAGAGAACCTGAAATCATTCCCCCTATAAACTGGAACAAGGCAGGGATGCCCTCTTTCACCACTTCTATTCAACATCATTCTTGAAACTCTGTCCAGAGCAATTAGATAGTCCAAAGTAATTAAAGGAATATGAATAGAAAAGAAGAATTCAAACCATTCCTATTTCACAATGACATGATTCTATATTTAGAGGAGCCAAAAAATTTCACCACAAAACTTCTGGAACTCATAAATGAATTCAGTAAAGTAGTAGGAAAAAAATCAATCCTCATAAATCTAATGCATTTTCATTCATAAGTGATGAACCCTCTGAAAGAGAAATTAGGAAAACTTTCCCATTCACAATAGCTAAAAAACAAACAAACAAAAAAAAACTTGGGAATCAATACAACAAAAGAGGTGAAAGACCTCTACAATGAGAACTACAAAACACTAAAGAAAGAAATTAAAGAAAACCTTAGAAGATGGAAAGATCTCCCATGTTCTTGTATAGGCAGAATTAATATTGTCAAAATTGCCATGCTACCAAAAGTGCTATACAAATTCAATGCAATTCCAATTAAAAACCCAGTGACATATCTCATATAAATAGAGCAAACAATCATGAAATTCACTTGGAGGATTAAGAGACCCACAATAGCTAAGGCAATCTTTAGCAAGAAGAGTGAAGTAGGGGGTATCACAATACCAGACCTTCAACTATACTACAGAGCAATAGTAACAAAAATAGCATGGTATTGGCAACAAAATAGACAGGTAGATCAGTGGTACAGAATAGAGGACACAGGGACAACTCCACATAAATACAGTTATCTCATACTTGACAAAGGAGTCAAAAACATACAATGGAGAAAAGATAGCCTCTTCAACAAATGGTGCTGGGGAAACTGGGAAATCCATATATAGCAAATTGAAAATAAACCCCTTTCTCTCACCCTGCACAAAGCTCATCTCAAAATGGATCAAAGATCTAGAAATTAGATCAGAGACCCTACACCTAATATTAAAAAAAAAGTAGGTCCAAATCTGCATCATGTTAGCTTAGGACCAGACTTCCATAACATGACTCTCAAAGCACAAGAAATAAAAGAAGGAATCAATAATTTGGATAGATTCAAACTAAATAGCTTTTTTTCTGCCAAGGAAACAATCAGCAATGTGAAGAGAGAGCCTACAAAGTGGGAGAAAATCTTTGCCACACACACTTGAGATAGAGCACTAATCTCCAGAATCTATGAAAACCCCCCAAAATTTACCCCCAAAATATAAATAACCCAATCAACAAATGGTCTAAGGAAATAAGTAGACACTTCACAGAAGAGGATCTGTAAGCAATCAACTGATATATGAAAAAATGATCAACCTCACTAGTAATAAGAGAAATGCAAATCAAAACTACCCTAAGATTTCATGTCACACCAATTAGAATAACTATTATCAAGAATATAGGCAACAACAGGTGTTGGTTAGGATGTGGGGGAAAAAGGCACACTCATACATTGCTGGTGGGGTTGCAAATTAGTGCAACCACTCTGGAAAGCAGTATGGAGATTCCTTCAAACCCTTGGAATGGAACCACCATTTGACACAGCTATCCCACTCCTTGGTCTATACCCAAAGGACTTAAAATCAGAATACTACAGTGATGCCGCCACATCAATGTTCATAGCTGCTCAATTCACAATAGCTAGATTGTGGAACCAACCTATATGTCCTTCAATAGATGAATGGATAAAGAAACTGTGCTGTATATACACAATGGAATATTATTTGGCCATAAAGAAGAATAAAATTATGGCATTTGCAGGTAAATGGATGTAGTTGCAGAATATCATGCTAAGTGAGATTAGCCAATCCCAGAAAACCAAAGGCTGAATTATCTCTCTGAATAGTGGATGATGATACATAATGCGGGCTGCGAGGGAGGCAAGAATGGAGGAAAGATGGATTGCATAGAGGAAAAAGAGGGGTAAAGATGGGATGGGGGGAAGAAAAATAACAGAATGAGACAAACACCAGTACCTTATGTACATGTTTGATTATGCAAATGATGTGACTCTACTTCATGTACAACCGAGAAACAATTGTACTCCACTCATGTAGGATGTATCAAAATAAATTAAAAAAATGAGAGAACAAATGTTCCTCATGATAAGTATAACACTGTATATGTTAAAAGTTTGGGAAAAAATTGGAAATGTGCTTCTAACAAACTTTGCTCACTTTTCCTTTTTACCTATGAGACTTTATGAAAGTGAAATGCACCATTTTCAAATGCACACTATGAGTAGGTCAGCACCTGAATTAATGAAAGTATCCATGAATAAATTTCTTCAAAAAGTAGAATTTCAGACAAAAATTATAGAGCAATGCATCTACATTCCAGTATATAGTTGTTCTTCATTGTGTGCATTCATACACTAACATGTTTTTGTTATTTTATATATGTAAGAATATAAATTTTATAGCAATTAAAGAAGGTTTAATATTTGCTTACTGCACATTGTTATTATGTATACAACATGTGAAGAAGTTGAAGATTGTGACCATGTGTGATAGGATTGACTGTTGTTCAAGTAAAAATGTGTTATACATACACAATGAAATATCAGTCATCCTTAAAGAGGAATGAAATTATGCAATTTGCCAGTAAATGGATGGAGCTGGAGAATATCATGCTAAGTGAAATAAGCTAATCCCAAAAAACTAAAACCTAAATTCATCATGGGGGTTGGGAGGCTAGGGAAGAATAGAATTACTTTAGATTAGGTAGAGGAGATTAAAGGGAGGGGAGGATAGGGGATAGGGGGATAGGAAGGATAGGAGAATGAATCAGGCATTATTACCCTATGTACATATATAACTATATGACCAGTGAGGTTCTACATCATGTGTAACCAGAAGAATGAGAAATTATACTCTATTATGTATGATATATAAAAGTGTATTCTACAGTCATGTATAACTAATTAAAACAAATTTTAAAAATTTAAAAAATGAGTGATATGGAATCACTGAGTGCATTGTTATTTTTTTCTTTTACTTCTAATAATCTCGTCCTGTGTGTCTATCATACACTTCTCAGTATTTTCATCATATTTTCCTTTGTGCTTTCCTATTGTTATCACTTTTGGCTTACACATCTTCTCTTCTCTAATCTATCTATCGAAGACAACTACTGTATTTTTAATTTCAGATATTGCACTTTTTCTAGAATTTCTGTTTGATTTTTGTATGTACTAAATCCAGATTTTCTGGAGAATTTTTTTCATATTTTCATCTGTTTTCTCCATCGTGCCCTTTATTTTATTAAATGTATTAATCATGACTACTTTGTATTCTTTTTCTGCTATCCCCAATATCTGTTCATCTATGGATCTCTGGCAATAATTCTGTCCTTTGTTCTTGATTTTAATGATTTGGTCCTGTTCCTAAGCAGGTCTTATTTGCTTTTGCTGATTGTTAGACTTTGAGTGTGAAATTTGTAGATGATGTGAGTGATATACTTTTTCTTCTAAGGTAATTCATTCTTTTCTTTGCAATATCAAATAGAATAGAGTCTAATAACATCAATCCAATCATGGATTGAACTACTTTGAGACTATGTTGCAGTATATGTAATACTCTAACTGCCTCTTAGTTAATAATTTTCTGACATAGTCCTTTTGTTATACTGACAGAGAGACAGGGACTGGATACAAACCTGAACCATCAGGTGTTTATCTTCAAAGCACCATAAGAATGCTGAAAATCCTACTTTTTCAGAGGCTTTCTGCTTAGCTTGCTAAACTTATCTTGTAACTTGAGATTTGGCAAAGATGAAGCTAAGGGTATAGCTCAGTGTTAGAGCCCATGTTTAGCATTCATGAGGCCCTGGATTTGATCCCAAGAACATACACACACACACACACACACACACACACACACACACACACACAATTTCAAAAAGTTTATTAGGGGTAAACATTCCTGTTTCATTCTCAGGGGGATCATGGATCACCTAGTCTCCAATTTGTCTCCCCTACAGCCCAATGAAGATACCAGGAACTATGCTTTTTCTTTTTTTCTTTTCTTTTCTTTTTTTTTTTTGCCTTTTACTCAGAAGATATCTACCTGGGTTGGGTTAGTAGAGTAAAATAGATAAATGTAGATATAGATACAGATAGACAGATATAGATATATCCATATGTAAATTTTACAGGTTTTAATTTAAATTATTTATACATGTACACATTTATGAACTTTCTAATTGTTCTAATTGTTCTCTACAGGAGAGTTTGCCCATGCAATTCCATCTTATTATAAATCAGCATTTCTTGAACCTATATATCAGCATCATCTCAAGAATCTTATATTTTTAATTTTTATTTTATTTTATTTTATTTTATAGTACCAGGGATTGAATCCAGGGGCACATAACCACTGAGCCACATCCCCAGCACTTTTTACTTTCTATTTTGAGTCAGAATCTCATCTAAGATTCTTAGGGCCTCCCTACATTGCTGAGTCTAGCTTTGGACTTAAAGACATTCCTGCCTCAGTCTCCAGAGTTGCTGGGATAACAGGAATGTGCCACCACACCCAGCATGAACTGTTATTTTAAAATAAAGACTCTTGGGTTCTACCATAAACAAATGAGTATTTGTTTCAAAATATAAAGCTTTGAGGACTGGCTGCATTTATCAGACATCTGGATGATATTTCTAAAACCATTCTGAGGTTATCAATTGGCATGCAATGCAATTTTCAGCTCCAATATTTAATGGTGTTATAATTTTATTAATATGAAATGAATGAAGTTTAGGAGTTCTGCTATTTGTACATTTCATTTTGTGTCAGTGTAAAACTTCACCCTGTTTGCCTAAACATGTCCAAAATATAAAATAAGTTTTTTTGTTGTAATTGATTCTAAAGTCAAACAAAAATCTATAAAGCGTTTGGTTTTATCAGTATTTCTGCTACCATCACAACCTGCAGGGGTTCCTAGTTTTGTGGTTATTTCCCTTAATTTACACATAAGTGAGAGAATGCAATTTTCGCATAATGGCTAGAAAGCATGAACTCTTCAGCAGATTAGCAATTGTTTCAGGTTTGGTGACAATACTTCCTCAGTAAGCTTTCAGTGATACATATGGGTCTCAATTTTATCTCTTTGTATACATTTTTCCATAAATTAAAACTTAGGTGATTAAGGTGCAATAAGGAAAGAAAATTCATCTCCCAGGGGTAAGATATTGTGCCCATGTGCTTATCAAATTATAGTACTTGGCAAAACATCACATACTGGTATTAAATAAAGTCCTTCAAATATTTAATGTTTGTAGCACATGAATCATTTCACACCATAATGCCCCTCTTCTGGGTACTTAAGCTTCAGATACTTTTTGTAATTCAAAGAAATGGGGATATGTTTGGGTCATTTACTCCAAAGCAATTATTTTCATGCTCCCAAATTGAAATAAAAATTAACACTCCAGAACAAAGAACAGAAGACCAAAAATTGAGGTGTTATTACAAAACTTCATGTGTTTGTGTGGATATGCATATGTATGAGAGACACACACTGAGACAGAGAGAAAATGTGATGATTATTTTCATCTACCTAACTATTAATCAAAATTCTCCAGAGACATAGGACTAAGGGATTTATATATCAATATCTACATTTCTGTTTTTGAAGTTTTAGTATGGGAGTTGCCTGACATGATTATGGAGACTGAGAAGTTCCACGATCCACAAGTTGGAGAACCAGGAATGCCAATGGTGTAATTTTGCCCAAGTCTGAAATTCTGAGGAACAGAAAAGTTGTTGGTATAAGCCCTGGCCTGAATCTAATTGCTTGAGGACCAGGGCACTGCCTCAGAGCATAAGAAGATGGATTTTCCAGCCAAACAGAGAGAAAATAAATTTACCCTTCCTCTGATTTTTTTTTGTAATATTGCACCCTCGACAGATTAGATGGTGTCCACCCACAATGGTGAGGAAGATCGTCTTTACTCAGTGCACTAATTTAATCACCCAGAGACACACCCAGGAATAATGCTTTATTATCTATTTGGGCATCTTTTCTCCAAGTTGACACCTAAAATTAACCAGTACAAGTCTACCCCTCATCAATTTGGTGCCCACACAACTGTCCTAAACCATACTCAGACACTAAAGACAATAACAAGATTATAATTATACTTAACTTGATAAAGCTATTTTGCATGCAACTAAACCCTCAGGAATCATTTGTCCAGAAGAGAATGTAAAGTCCTTGAGTGAAATTTACTCTTCTCTTGATGTCCTGTAACTTAAACACTATGAGGAAATATTAACAACAAAGAAAAATGTAAAGTCAATATAGCTTATGTGATAAGGTGGTAAAAGAAAACAAATTTGTTGAGGTTACACATATATATGTTCTATCATATATATTCACAAATATATTCATAAAAATGAGGAAATACTACAGCAATTATTATCTGTGTTAGTCAGGTTTTCATCACTGTGACCACAATACCTAACAAGAACAACTTAGATAAAAACAATTATTTGGGCTCATGGTTTCATAGGTTGAGTCCAAGGTCAGCTAAGCACATTTCTCTGGGCCCATTGTTGATTGCTGAAGGGCATGGTACAGGAATGCTGCTCATCTCATGGCAACTTTGAAGTAAGGAGAGAGGAGAGGGGAAACAGGGAAGATGAACCCTTTTAGGGCATATACCCAGTGACTCACCTGGTCCAGCCATACCTCACCTCTCTACAGTTATCATTCAGTTCATTCAAGCTAGGATGGACTGATTAAGTTATAGCTCTTGTAATCTAATCACTATAGCTCTGAATATTCCTGCATTAACACAGGAACTTTTGGGGGACACCTCAAATCCAAACCATAACATCATACTCTTTTATATAACTGGTCCTATTGTCTTTGTTAGTATTAAAGCTATACTGTACGACCATTCTATACTTTCTTTGCCTTCAGGAAGCACTTCACCTGGTCACAGTTCTTTACCTGGCAAGGTAACTCAAATCTTCATTCCTAAAAGATCTGGCCCTTTCAGAGTTCTTCCTGAATTGGATTGTCATAATTTTTCCATTGACCTTAATCACAGAGCATAGTAATATAAGAGACACCCTAGTAGATCACCTGTATTGAATACATGCTCCTTCTTACCTCCTTTGTGGACTAGTAGTCCAACTTTCCCTTGGTTTTCTGGAACAATCACTGAACAAACATTGTAACTCCCTTCTTGGCCTATTTACTTAGAGGAACAAGGATCTCAAAGTTGCCTGGTTAAAGTCTGAACTTCTATTTCAATGGAATCAATGTTTTTATCCTGATTGAAACATTCCTCTTTCTGGAATTAAGACATATAGGTCACAGAAACAGGAATTAAATTTTTACTAGTGGATCACTAGTGGTAATAGCAAGTAATACCCCTCCCACTTCCTTTCCTTGATTCCTGAACGTGTGAAAACTGGATATCAAATAAACAGCACCAAATACTGGATACTCATTCAGAGTTCAAATAGGCTTCTGGAAAACCTCAGTTCCTACAACTTATTGTCACTTAGATGACACTAACTGAGTCTTCAAAACAACATTTTACTGTTTTCTAGTAAGCGTTTCAGGATGGTGGACAACAATGTAAGACCAAATATTTCCATGAGCATAGACTCATGCTACACTCCTTTTTTTGTAAAGTGCATTCTTTAAGCAGAGCAAACAACAGTGGATAAAACATTCTGGAAGTCTGCAGGTGACAATGCTGTTCCCTCAATGATGGAAGCAATCCAATATAACCAACAATGTATCTGGCTGATCACCCTGGGAAATGGTCCCATATTCCTGACCACAGTGTTGGTTTCCACTTCTGGCAGATTGTAAACTCAGCAGTGGCCATATCCAGGTCAACTTTGGTGACTGCAAGTCTATGTTGCTGACATAATCTCCATCCCTGCCACTCTGGCCATTTTGTTTGTGAGTCCAATAGGCAGTAACTGGGGTAACTGGAGAAAGAGGCTGACTGGTATCCACATAACATATTATCCTATCAATTTGGTTATTAAAACTCTCCTCTCCTGAGATAATCCTTTGGTTAGCATTCACATAGTACATATCTTTATATTATTGCCCAGTCAGTGTGGTCTTTCCACATATTTCTTTCTCAAATTCAGTCACCAATTTTCTAGTAATTTTTCTTCTAAGTCTCTGACCATTTAGCAAAATAATTACTGACAGCGCATGAATCAGTGTATAACTGTGGTCTGTAGTCTACCATTCCAAGCAAGGTACACTGTCTGTTGTGCACACTGAAGAATTTGCCTTTACCCTTGCCCTTCAGCTATGTACCAGAAAGGAGCTGTACTACTGCAACTGCCCACTTTCATATGATGCCTGGTAATATGCAGAACCTTCTGTAAATCAGGGCCAAATCTTCTCTTCCTCCTTTAACTAATAACAGGAACTCTCCATGGGATTAAAGCATGCAGGGTAGGAAAAAGAGAATAGTGTAACAGGAGTGGGAATCTTGGGTTTGGGGTCACTTCTTTATGTAACTTATTAGTACCTTCAGTGCCTGATCATGCCTATTCATATGTATATCATTTCCATTTAATAATTGAATGTTGCTCTGCATGGTCAGCTTCATGGCTTAGTGAATCACACTACATGCAGTTCATAAAGGGGTGCTCAGGTTACAAGATGACATGGTGGTTCACAGTCAACTGTTCAGTCCCTTCTAAGGCCCAGAAGCAAACCTGGAGTTGTACTACAATGGGAGTATACTAACCTGAGGATGATGTAGAGCCCTGTTCTGCTGTATTTCACCTGTAAGGGCCTGATGAAGGTTTTAAAATCATTCATATCTGCCACTTACACTTCAAGCACCATTGGATCCATTGGATTATATAGTCCAAGTGTTAGAGCAGCTTGCAGAGTATCATGGAACGATTCCACAAGCTCTTTTATTTTGGATTCTGCTCAAATGTAGCACCTTCATAGGTTATTTGGCTATGGACTGGAGTATTATACCCATTTGAGGGTATATACCCATTGCTTCCAAAATCCAAGTAGGGTCACTAAGCATTGTGACATTTTCTTGGTTGTAGGAAGCATTAGATTCAGATTCACCAACTTATCTTTCATCTTAGAAGGAATATTTGGTCCTGACTCACACCGCTGGAACCCTAGAAATTTCAATGGAAGTAGAAAGCTGACTGAATTATAGTCAGGTTTATTTCTCACCTCTAGTACACAAGTGCTTTAGAATAATTGGTATTTCTAATTCACTAGGTCCAATCAGCATGCCATCAACATAATGGACTAGTGTGATATCTTGTGGAAGGGAAACAACAAGAAGAAACTTGAAAACTAAATTATGACATTGAGCTGGAAAATTGACATGCTCTTGAGGTAAGAAAGTGAATGTGTATTGTTTGCCATGCCAGCTGAAAGCAAACTGTTTCTGGTAGGACTTATGGATGGGGGCTGGGGAAGGAGCAGGCCCTTGTCAGATAAATAGCTGTATACCATGTGCCAGGGGATGTGTTAATTTGCTTTAGCAACAAAAACACATCTGGTCCAACAGCTGCAATTGGAATCATGACTTGGTTAAACTTATGATAATCTATTGTCTTTCTCCAAGATTTATTTTTCATCTGCACAGGCAAAATAGGAGATTGAATGAGGATATGGTGGGGATCACTATCACAGCACATTTTAAGTCCTTGATTATGGCACTAATCTCTACAATCCCTCCAGGAATATGGTATTGCTTATGATTTGCTCTTTTCTTAAATAGAGTCAGTTCTAATGGCATTTTTCCATCATAATATACATTTGACCATTGATCATGGAACCAAAGTGGGGTTTCTGCCAGCTACTATGTGTGCCTATTCTAGTTATGCATTCTGGAACTGGGGGAATAACCACAGAATGGGTTCAAGGGCCCATGAATTCACTGTGATATGGATTATACAACCTTCCTAAGTCTCTACTCTGATATTTTGGGTTTCCTAGAGTCATGTCAGTTCAGAGTCACTGTCCATTAGTCTCCAAAATTTCTGATTATTTCCTTTTCCCCAATGCACAACTACCCTCGTAAAAAGTCACATGTTCCTTTGGGAAAGGCTGAGAGAAAGATTAAAAATATGCATGCATTTTCAGTATTTTACCAGAGTCATTAGTCCAGTGGAACTGGCCTATCTTTCTTTCAAGGTGTTCTGGGTCCATAAACTGGCTCAAGTCTGACAATTATTTGAGGGACATTGACTCACTGTTTTTGAACCAAGTTAGACATTTGTTTACTTGACCTGAAAGTCTTCTGCTTATACAGATCAGGTAGGAATTTTGTAGGATTCCTATCTCTTTCAATTCCAAAAAGATCATGCTTAACTAGCCAATGCTATGGGTATGCCCAAGTCAGACTATCTAGCTTCCTTTCTGGGCTCTTCACCTCCTTATCAAAATTACACCACCTTGTCTTTGGTGGTTGAGAACTGTCACTTAACCTCTGACACCTTGGAATTAAATTACTCACATGCATTTAAGTTTTCCAATGAAGTGGCTTTACTTCTTTCTGTTAGGTCAGGCCAACAAAGAAGAGAAATCACCGGACTCTGCAAGGATTTGGGGCTCCCCCACCAATTTCTCTCTCAAATTGTTAGTGAAAAGAATACCTTCTGAACCTTTTAACTTTAAATGAGTAGGTCTTGATAAATCCATTCTAAAATTCCAGTCTCCCCAAGTCTTTAAATCCCTTCTTCTACATTAAACTAAGGGAGGAATGGCATTCCCTATTTGCTAATGGCGGGACAATTTTTGGTTTGTGTTTCAGCCAAAGAATCAAACTGTTATTCCGTTAGCTGCAACATTTAATTTTTAATTATTGAGTCTCTGCTTAGTGGCCCATTTCAATACATTCATCATGATCTAACTACTTTTTCCACCATTTATCTCACACCTCAAATATCTGTTCCACAAACATTCCCCAAATTTCTGCTTATTTTAACTAGTAAACTGAAGTCATTCTTTTGAAGTGTAGCATACTTTCTCATGGGTCATATTTTGTACCTCATATTTAAAGCCCTAATGGAACTTGAGTTCATTCATAATTAAGAAGCAAAAGAAGTTAGAGTTCATCATGATTAGAATCATCATTGTTTTGTATGGCAACTGTCACAAGAAGACCATTAGTATTTATTCAGGCAATACCAGGTTAATACCTTGAGATGGAGGCAAAAAGATCAGAATGGGTGGATAGGCTGTTTTCATGTAGGGTGAGGAAGCCACATCTGCTGAGGTTCAAAAGGCCACATTTTATGGGGAAGAGGAAGCCATTTACACTGGCAGTGAGAAAGACACCCACTCTGGGTCTGGGAAGATCATTTTTTCAAGGAAAGAAGACTCATCAAAATTTATGGACTCAATATCTTCATGTTCAACAAGAGTCTTCCCACAAATTGCAATCCCAAGTTATGGGATCCAATTTAGTCCCAATTAATGCTGCCAACAGTAGACACCCTATGAGTCTGTTAGTTCAACTTGTTTTGAAATTCAGTCAATCATAAGATGAATTTCTGTTTTTGATTTTTGGCAATTTCAAATTCAGCTCTGAACTTTCAAAAAATAAGGTTCTCCTTCAGGGCATAATTAGAAGCTCTTTAGACATTGCATTTTTCAATATTTGAATTCAAATGCCTGAGCTAATCCTATTTCTGTATCATTTCATTCAGTGATATTAGTAACAACCAATCAATGTCCTCATGTTCCCTGGTTTTCCAAAAAAAATGTTTAAAACTATCATAAATGGATTTGAGGCTGGGGATATAGCTCAGTTGGAAGAGTGCTTGCCTTGCAATCATAAGGCCCTGGTTTCAATCCCCAGCACTGATAAAAAAAATGGATTTGCTTAACTTCTTGCTTCTCATAAGCTATTGATTGGTAGTCAATAGTAATCAATTACTTATGTGAAGTACCCTTTTGCAAACTGCAAATTATATGCAGTTATTTTGCCTATCTCAATTAGTAGTTTATACTCTAGACTCTCCTTTCACCCTTTATTACTAAAAAAGTAGGTATTAGCATATTTGAATCTAATTGTATTAGAAAACCA
The DNA here is from genome assembly GCA_020662805.1 of Glaucomys volans. Classification (NCBI taxonomy): domain Eukaryota; kingdom Metazoa; phylum Chordata; class Mammalia; order Rodentia; family Sciuridae; genus Glaucomys; species Glaucomys volans. The sequence continues at coordinate 219,589 of JAJEJO010005106.1, read as the reverse complement.
ATTACACAAACCCTGCAACCAATTCAGAAAATTCATAATTAAAATTATGTTCCTAGAATAAGTCTAGCACCCAAATGTGTAATAGGCAGGGTTCTACAAATGATCAGAATATACTTTTTTTTACTATTCTTGTGATTTTTTTTATTATTGGTTTATTTTAGTTATGGAATGGAACCACCATTTGATCCAGCTATCCCACTACTTGGTATATACCAAAAGAATTTAAAAATCAGCATACTATAGTGACAGAGACACATCAATGTTTATAACAGCTCAATTTACAAATTCTAAGCTGTGGAATCAACCTTGCTGCCCTTTAACAGATAAATGGATAAAGAAAATGTGGTATATATACACAGTGGCATATTACGCAGGCATAAAGAAAATGAAATTATGGCATTTGCTGGTAAATGGATGGAACTGAAGAATATCATGCTAAGTGAAATAAGCCAGTCCCCCAAAACCAAAGGCCAAAGATTCTCTCTGATGTTTCTTAAATTTTTCTATTCTCTATCCATTTAATTTTGCTCCAATATTAATTGTTTCCATCTTCTGTTCACTTTGGGCTTAGTTTGTTCTGTCTGTAATTCCTTGACATGAAAAGTTAGGTTGTTTGAGCTTTTTTAAATAATGAAGGTGTTCACCTCTATAAACTTCCCTGTTAGTTCTTCTTTTGCAGTTCTATATTTTTTATGTTTATGTTGATATTATATATTCTGTGAGACAACATTTTCTTACTTTTCTTTAATTTTTTAGACATGATTTTCTTCCATTTTTTGAACATTTTTATGGTGCCTAATTTAAAGTAGTTGTCTATTAAGCCTGTCATCTTGGTACCCTAGGTGAGAGCTTATGTTTACTGCTTTGTTTTAACCTGTGTATAGGCCATTTATGAAGTAAGATTTCTGAAACTGTAAGCCCCCAAATAAACTTTTCTTCCTCTAAAATTATTCTTCTCAGGTCTTTTGGTCATGGCAGAGAAAAAGCTGACTTAAATATACTGATTTCACTATCTTTCCCCTGGTTTCCAAGATATTTCAAAAATATTCTGATAGGAACTGCAGTGTGAATAGTTACCCCTAGATAATTTTAATAGAAACCAGTGTGAAAATCATTGCTCTCGGTAATGTGGGTATCTTGGAAGGTAAAACTTATTTGCTGCATAAAATGGTGAGGAAGGCCTTTTTTTGTCTTCATCTTGCTATACATTTTTAACAATGGAGGTTTATTTTTCTACTTTAACAAAAAGTTCATCTTTGCCATTTTAAGTTTAGTTGAGTTTCAACCTCCATATTAGTGACCAACAATACAATTCCATCACCCTATAGTGAGGCTCAGTGAACCTGCTCAGTTGGAAATGCTCCACCTTTGCATGAGGATCCTGACATCTAGTCTCCTAGTTATGGTTTAAGAATAGTTCTACCTCAACTTGATTAAGGGGAGGATTGTGTGCTGGCTGCAGAGCCATTTATTGATTTCAAAAATATGTGGTTGGCTACCACTTGTTTTCGTGAGTCACTTTAACATGAAGAGAGAGGGAATTGTTTTAAAAGATTTTGTTCTACTAACCCTTTTATTTCCATCAGCTATTCAAATAATCAGTGTAACCCTATCGCCATTGTCAAGAATTGTTCATTCCAGTAGAGAATTCTCCAGGTATGAGAAGTTACCTTCTCTGTTAGAGGGTTAGTGATGGTTCAGCAAATGCCTTAGGTGAAACATGTTTATGACTTTTAAGTATGTTTTCCGAATCCTATGCACTTCTATTCCATTTCTAAATGTCTCTTAGAAATGCAAAATGGATAGCTAAAGAGAGTTCTCCTTTAGAAATTCAATTCATCTGTTGTGTTACTTTTTGGAGAAACGAAATAAATAAATCACAGAATTGTAGCACTTGAAGGTATATTGGCAAATCAGTTTACCATCTAACTTAGGTGCCCCTGAAATACCATTTAGTAATCATTGTTCACATGCATTTTTCTTCTCTTTTCCCTCTCTCTTTTGCCTTCAATCCATTCTCTTTTATTTTCTTTCTGCCTTTCCTGACAGACATAATTGTCCAATATATTCTAACAATGTAATTTATAACATAAGCTAGTTCGTTTTTCTCCATCCAGGGCTACAGTCAAGTTTTCATGAAGATACTAAGGCATAGAAAGAACTACTCTGGCTGTTAAGACAAACAAACCTTCTTTCAAATTCTGACTACACAAGTAATGCCATGACCTTAAAACTATCAAAGAATTGTTTTTCCATGTGTAAAACGAGTTTTATAGTTCCTACAATAGAGTATATATTAAAGTCTACTACCACTAATGGTAGGCACCCAGTAAAAGCTGACTCTTCAACTAATTAGTTATGGAATTAATTAATTGTTTAGCTCTCTACATGAACTTTTTTATCAAACCAGGAGAAGAGAAGAAGGACTAAAATGTTCGATGTAGTTGGTTGTGATTGAACAAAACATCCCAAGCAAAGTGGTATATGACATTCATTAATGTATATATGTATATATGTATATATACATATATTATATATATATGTATATATGTATATGACATTCATTGGATGCATTTTATGCAGATTACAAAAAAAATGTTACTGGTAATAAAATCATTCATTCTTAATTTCTCAAGATAGAATATTTGAAATGAAGAAATAGTTGATAAAAATCATATGTATTACAACATATTTGGGTGCTATTTCCCGAAATTAGATCAAACATCTTTAATTAAATCTCTAGATCCCCTTCTAGATAAAGAAATATGAACACATTAGTTTCTTGGAATAAAGTATAATGATGGAGTAATTTACCTAGGTTTCTTGCCAGGCACAGCAATGTCCAAGCCTCAGAGACAGAAAAAATAGTTTAAAAGATAGTGAGCTGAAAATTAGTCTCAAGGAAGAGGTCAGATACTAATTCATTTTGTGTACACCTCTAGAGCCCCATTCTGATATCTGATATCTACATGTTTCTAAATGAGCCTTCTTCACTGACATTTAACAATGGAATAGTTGGGAACACAAAAACAGTTTTGATTAATGAGAATATTGTGTTAAGTATAATTAAATATTCTACAGTTTACAAGAAACTTTTTAAGCTGTGTATTTGATAGATTGCTGATTTAAAGATTACAGGTATTTGGAGCTGTACCAAATATATTACCACTTATTCTCCTTTGTTTCTTCCTCTTTAGTTCTTTACTTCTTTGACTACCATATTAGATAGATAGAATGGACAAGGCAAATATATTAGCTTGTCTCTGTGAAACTCCAATGAGAAATAGTTAATTTACATGGGAACATGTGCCAAGGAAAAACTATGTAGAAGTATGTGTGCCTCAGAGAGGCTTCGTGTATGAGGGACTATGGGAGAAAAAAAAAACTGGCAATGTTTTTGGAGTTATCTTTAACTTAATAAAATGTTAACATTACCTACTATTTTGATCTAGTAGAAACATTTCATGTGTTTATTTTCTTTTGCTTTATAGCATTGGGGTTTACGTATAAAACATTACCTAGTTAGGCCAAGATGAAACCATATATCATTTAAGTTCTTATAAGTTCAAGAAGAATAACCTAACTGAATCACAAGAATTTTATATTGTTATGTTTCTAGAATTTAATGTGACTTATTCTAGATACTCATCTGACCAAAGAACTAAATGAAGGGGATAAAATTAAAATTAATTTAAACATACTCTTCTTATGAAAATAGCAATGGAGATAAAGTTATTGAATACAATGCCTGTTTTAAATATTTAACACATTTTTTTTCTTAATTTAAAGAAAGTTAGGAGGGCAAAAAGGCAAAATTGCATTTTTTATCCATTTGTTTTCAGGAGGAAAGAGGCCACTGTTTTACTTGATCTTATATTGATTTAACTCTTCACATAGAAGTTTAAAACCTCTCCTCCCTTGTTTTATTTCCCCAAAGAAATTTCTTGTTTGTTTGTTTGGTTTTTTTTGTTTGTTTTTGTTTGTTTTTTGTTTTGTTTTGTTTTGTTTTGTTTTGGCCATCTTGTTTTCTCAGCAAAGTTTATAAAGGAAAAAATCCCTGATGATCACAAGGATGACAGCAGATGGTTTGTTCTTTTTCTGTGGGGTAAAAAAAATAATCTATTTGCAAAATAATTGGCAAGATCAACTTAAAGGTGAGTTTGTCCAGGACAGGAGGGAAAACAGAAAGACTTAGTACAAAAATAAATTATATGATGTCAAAGAAGAAGGATCCAAGGAATTCTCAAGGGGCTTATATTTTTTCTCATATGTTTTTTGACTTATGGAAAGACAGTACCAGCCACATATCAAGGATATGTGCACAAAATACCCATATTTGGACCCATTCACACCTTGTGAAAAATACCTGTACTTCAATAATAGATATATTGATATCTGGATGGGACTTTCAATTGTAGTTATTTTGTACTTGACAACAACTTGTCTTTGACTGAGGGGGACGAGAATAAGATTTTCAATCCAATTGAAATGCATATACTATCTATTATGTATCTCAAAAAAGGAAAAACAAAAACATGGAACAAAACTTTGAAAAAAATAGTGATTAAAAATTCATCAAGTTGACAAATTGCTAATAGTTGAAAATAACAGTACTAAATACAAGCCAGTAATGTACTCACTTAACCCAGATGATTATTGTAGGTGTTCCAGCTGTTTATTTATTTCTATATAATTCCTTGTGATTGCTGCCCCCATTAATTTCTAGAGATGTAATAGAAGGGTACTGAATGGGACTCATAAGTATTCATCATTAAAACAATATAATTAATTATCTGCTATGAAACAAGCATACTAAATATAAAGGAAAATGGGGTGGGGAGAAAGAGAAAAGGGAGAAAAGAAAGAAAGATTTAAAAAGGCAAGACCCCTAACCTCATGGAGCTTGCAGTAGCTTAGTGAGGGTGATACATAAATAAAGAGCATGCACATTAGCATAATATAATTGCTAAAATTAAGGGGTAAATCACATTATGAAAACATATAATATGAGAATTTGACTTAATCAGGGAAGTCTTCCCAGATGTAATAACTGAATAAAGATAGGAAATATCATCAGGAAAAGGTAGAGTGTTTCTGTCATTTATTTATATTCTATGTACTTACCAATCTGCATTCCTAATTTTTACAAACTGATACGAACCAGGCAATAACCTTAATGATCATCTTTTCCCATCTATTCTGAAACCTCCTCTAAACCAACGACAACTCTAAATTGCCTTTTCCCCAACATCTAGAAAGCCAAAGATTCCTTCCTACACATCCTTACACAAAGATTTGCAAGTGGAAAAGAAACAGAAAAAAGTGAAGCACTTTATCCCTCCCATCAAATGTTGATAATCCTTAATACCTAAAATAGATCTTTCTTCCAGGAATTTAGAATTTAGTTTCTCTCTCTCTCTCTCACTCTCTCCCTCCCTCCCTCCCTCCTTCTCTCTCTCTCTCTCTCTCTGTCTCTCTCTCTCTCTCCCCCCGCTCCCTCCCTCCCTCCATTCCTTGCTCCCTAAGATACAATGCTAAAATCAATAGTTATTTCTTTGTATAGTCCAGGCCTACCACATCACCTCACATATTTGGTTCATAGAGGCACACATATTAAAAAAACTAAATCAATAATATATTTTAACTCACTTATCTCACTTAACTTATCTCATTAAATGAGGCATAAAATCCTGTTTTTCCTGATATATTTAAAAATTTGCTTTACTGTGTCCAAAGTTATTTGGCTTCTCTTATGTATGTGAATTAATACAAGTCATAATATTTTGATCAATATATAATATCATGCTCAGAATAGACCAGTATTATTTTTAAACCTTCTTTTATACTAATATTAATTTTATAAAAATATTTTCAGATATAGCACTGAAGGTCATTAAAGTAATGTATAATTTTTTCCAAAAGATAATCTTTTTATATTCTTTTGAGTCTTGAATATATATGATTGAAAACAGGATTATGAGTGAGACTACAATAGTTTCTTAAGTAGCTGATTATATTCGAAGATATAATAATTTATTACCTACACTTTTCAATTCATCTAATTTAAGTGATTTTTCTCATCAAGATTAAGCTTTCTTAGCTTAGGATTCTGTCATTCATTTTCCTACTAGGCTTGTCAAGGAAACAATTCTTTATTTCCCTCATTCAGTATGCATTGGTTACTCTTATAAATGTTCCATTTATAATGTGTCTGGCTTTGACTATTCAAATGCACATAATTTAGGTGTTTCTTATACTTTTACTAATGATGTGTTTTCTATTTTTTGTAGCTTTCTGATTTTTTTCACTGTTTATTTTATTTATTTATTTTTTTTAATTTAATTTTTTGATTCAGTGAACACAAATGGAGTACAGCAATTGTTTTTCTGGTTGTACACAAAGTAGAGTCACCCCATCTGTGCATTCATACATGTGCACAGGGCAATGATGTCTGTCACACATACTGTTATTATTCTTACCTCCAACCTCAACCCCACCCCTCCCTTCCCTCTATACTCTCTATCCTTTCTCCATTTTTCCCATCATTCCACCCCATATTATGCATCATCATTCACTTATCAGAGAGACCATTCGGCCTTAGGATTTTTGGGATTGGCTAATCTCACTTAGCATAATAGTCTCCAACATCATCCATTTAACTACAAATGCCATAATTTTATTCTTCTTTATGGCTGAGTAATATTCCATTGTGTATATATACCACAGTTTCTTTATCCATTCATCTATTGAAGGACATATAGGTTGGTTCCACAATCTAGCTATTGTAAATTGAGCAGCTATGAACATTGATGTGCCTGTATCACTGTAGTAATCTGATTTTAAGACCTTTGGGTATAGGCCAAGGAGTGGGATAGCTGGGTCAAATGGTGGATCCATTCCAAGTTTCCTAAGGAACCTCCACACTGCTCTCCAGAGTGGCTGCACCAACTTGCACTCCCACCAGCAATGTATGAGTGGACCCATTTCCCTACATCCTCGCCAACACCTGTTGTTGCCTGTATTCTTAAGAAAGACATTCTAATTGGGGTAAGATGAAATCTTAAGGTGGTTTCGATTTGCATTTCTCTTATAACTAGGGATGTTGGACATTTTTTCATAAATCTGTTGATTGCTTGTAGATCTTCATCTGTAAAGTGTGTGCTCATTTCCTTGGCCCATTTATTGATTGGGTTATTAGTATTCATGGTGTAAAGATTTCTGAGCACTTTGTAGATTCTGGAGATTAGTACTCTATCTGAAGTGTGTGTGGCAAAGATTTTCTCCCACTCTGAAGGCTCTCTCATCACATTGCTGATTGTTTCCTTTGGTGAGAAAAAGCTTTTTAGTTTGACTCTATCCCAATCATTGATTCCTGCTTTTATTTCTTGCACTTTGGGAGTCATGTTAAGGAAATCTGGTCCTAGTCCAACATGATGAAGATTTGGACCTATTTTCTCTTCTACTAGGTGCAGGGTCTCTGGTCTAATTTCTAGGTCCTTGATCCATTTTGAGTTGAGTTTTGTACAGGATGAGAGATATGGGTTTAGTTTCATTTTGCAGCATATGGATTTCCAGTTTTCCCAGCACCATTTGTTGAAGAGGCTGTCTTTTCTCCATTGAATGTTTTTGCCTCCTTTGTCAAGTATGAGATACCTGTATTTATGTGGGTTTGTCTCTGTGTCCTCTATTCTGTACCATTGATCTACCTGTCTATTTTGGTGCCAATACCATGCTGTTTTTGTTACTATTGCTCTGTAGTATAGTTGAAGGTCTGGTATTGTGATACCCCCTGCTTCGCTCTTCTTGCTAAGGATTGTTTTAGCTATTCTGGGTCTCTTATTCCTCCAAGTGAATTTCATGATTGCTTGCTCTATTTCTATGTGGTCCGTCATTGGGATTTTAATTGGAATTGCATTGAATTTGTATAGCACTTTTGGAAGCATGGCCATTTTGACAATATTAATTCTGCCTATCCAAGAACATGGGAGATCTTTCCATCTTCTCAGATGCTCTTTAACTTCTTTCTTTAGTGTTCTGTAGTTCTCATTGTAGAGGTCTTTCACTTCTTTTGTTAGATTGATTCCCAAGTATTTTATTTTATTTTTTTGAGGTTATTGTGAATGGAGTAGTTTTCCTAATTTCTCTCTCAGAGGATGCATCACTTACGAATAAAAATGCATTAGATTTATGAGCATTAATTTTATATCCTGCTACTTTACTGAATTCATTTATGAGTTCCAGAAGTTTTCTGGTGGAATTCTTAGGGTCCTCTAAATAGAGAATCATGTCATCAGCAAATAGGGATAGTTTGAGCTCTTCTTTTCGTATTCGTATTATTTTATTTCCTTACATAGATTTTTAACCAAATAAATGTTATCCTTATCTCCCTTTTTTTTCCTGGTACTGTTTCTTTTTAATATATAAAGCTTTCAACTCTCCTCTCCAAATATAGGCTTATTGTGTATGTGTCACTGGAGATCAAATGCAGGGTCTCTCACATGTTATGCACGCTGTTTACCACTGAGTTGCATCCCCAGTCAGTTTTATTATTTATGTTGAAATAGTTTCTAAACTGCCATAGCTGGCCTCAAATGTGTAGTCTCCCTTTCTCAGCCTCCCCAGTAGCTGGGGTTACAAACATGTGCCAAGGCACCCAAATAAATATTGATGTTTATTATTCAAAACTTTAGAAATACAGATTTCAAATAAATTTGTTTACTATGGAACATTGTGGAAGATAGCTTCTTAGCTGACATGCAGTAATTCCAGATTCCTAATATTTATGTCTTTGTGTAATTCCTTCCCTTTTGAATGCATGCTAAAACAAGTGACTTTTTTTAATAAGTAGAATAGAGTCAGGCTTAGTCAACCACACCTGTAAACTCAGTGGCTGGCGAGGCTGAGGCAGGGGAGTCCCGAGTTCAACACCAGCCTCAACAAAAACAAGGCCCTGAGCAATTCAATGAGACCCTGTCCATAAATAAAATACAAAAAAAGGGCCAGATATGTTGCTCAGTGGTGGAGTGGTCCTAAGTTTAATCCCTGGTACCCCCCCCCAAAAAAAAGTTTAGCTTAAAAAGAAAAAAAAAAAACGAAAACGGGACTTCATGCTTATGCTCTCTCCAGTTCTCTTTTGCTTGCTCAGTTTGATGAAGTTGGTTTCCATGTGAGTTGCCTCATAGAGAGGTCTACAGTTTAAAAGATCTAAGGATAACCTCCATTTTACAACCAGTGCGGAAACAAAGTTATCCGCAGAATACGCTATAAGGAACTGAACCCTGACAGTAACCACATAAGCGAGCTTGGAAACAGATATTTCCCATCATGGTTTTGAATGAGAACCCAGCCAATGAAGATACATTGACTTCACCTCATGAGAGACCAAAATGGAGGACTCAGAAAATCTTCCTGTGAACTCCTTATCCACACAAACTAAAAATATTTCTTGATTCAAGCTGTTGATTTTTGAGATAATTTATTATACAGCAATAGGTATCTAATACAGGTACTCTCTGACAATTTTAGACATTGTAGATTGTGTCTTATCTCAAATAATCTCCAAATAATAATTATGACTAAAGAGTAAAAATTAATGCTAAAAACCTATTGGTATAAACCTGCAGTACTGATTAAATCAAAATGTATTAATGAAGGTGATTATAACTTTCTGAAAAAGATAGCTTTTTACTTTTTTAATTGACAAATAAAATTGTACATAATTCTGAGGTAGCACATATTTTGATCTATGTATTCATTGTGGTAAGACTAAATCAAAATATTTAACTTACGCATTATGCATATACTTACCACTTTTAGTGATGATAACATTTAAAATGTACTCTTAGCAATTTTCAAGTATACAATGTATTACTCTCAGCTACAGTCATGATGTTGTATACTGGAGCTCTTGAAATTCAACCGAAAGCTTGTGTACTTTGACCAATATCTCCCCAATCCTCCACCATAACCCTCTGGTAACCATAATATTGTTCTCTGTTTCTGAGTTTGACTTTTTTAGATTCCATATATAAGCGAGATCATACAGTATTTATCTTTTGGGGCCTGACTTGTTCCACTAAACAAAGTTTTCTGGGTACCTCTATTTGTTGCAAATAACAGGACTGCCTTTTTTAATACTGAATAATATTCCTTTTGATATAAATATATGTGTATATATCTCTTTCATTTCTTTTGAATATATAAACAGTAGTGGGATTGCTGGATCTTGAATTAGTTATTCTTTTAATATTTTGAGGAATGGTCATACATATTTCCATAATGTATGTGGTAACATACACTCTCTCCAATAGTGTATAAGATTTCCCTTTTCTCCTCATCTTTACCAGCACTTTTTATTTTTGGCAATTTTTAATAATAGCCATTCTAATACATCTGAGGTAATATTTTATTATGGTTTTGACTTGAATTTCCCTAGTGGTTAGTGATTTTTGAGCATTTTTTCATGCACCTGTTTATCTATTGTATGTCTTCCTTTGAAAAATATTTATTCAGGTCTTTTGCCCATTTTTTTTCCAGGTAGGCTATCTGATTTTATGTCACAAACTACAGGGTTTCCTCAGAGGGGTGAGGAAATGGAGCAATAAGAATGAACTCTGAGAGACAGATTCTGTGATGCAATCTCAGCTTTATTTTTTTATTATTTATTTATTTATTTATTTATTTTGATCCATTGAACACAAATGGAGTACAGCTGTTGTTTCTCTGTTTGTCCACAAAGTAGAGTCACACCATCTGTGCATTCATACATGTACACAGGGAAATGAAGTCCATCTCATTCTGTTATTATTCTTCCCCCCTAACACCGACCCCACTCCTCCCTTCCCTCTATGCCATCTATCCTTCCTCCATTCTTGCCGCCCTTCCACCCTGCATTATGCATCATCATTCACTTATCAGAGAGATCATTCAGCCTTTGGATTTTGGGGATTGGCTAATCTCACAAAGCATGACAGTCTCCAACATCATCCATTTACCTATAAATGCCATACTTTTATTCTTCTTTATGGCTGAGTAATATTCCATTGTGTATATATACCACAGTTTCTTTATCCATTCATCTACTGAAGGGCATCTAGGTTGGTTCCACAATCTAGCTATTGTGATTTGGGCAGCTATGAACATTGATGTGGCTGCATCACTGTAGTAATCTGATTTTAAGTCCTTTGGGTATAGGCCAAGGAGTGGGATAGCTGGGTCAAATGGTGGACCCATTCCAAGTTTTCTAAGGAATCTCCACACTGCTTTCCAGAGTGGCTGCACCAACTTGCACTCCCACCAGCAATGTATGAGTGTACCCTTTTCCCCACATCCTCGCCAACACCTGTTGTTGCCTGTATTCTTAATAAAAGACATTCTAATTGGGGTAAGATGAAATCTTAAGGTGATTTTGATTTGCATTTCTCTTATTACTAGGGATGTTGAACATTTTTTCATAAATCTGTTGATTGCTTGTAGATCTTCCTCTGTAAAGTGTGTGCTCATTTCCTTGACCCATTTATTGATTGGGTTATTAGTATTCTTGGAGTAAAGATTTTTGAGTACTTTGTAGATTCTGGAGATTAGTCTCTGCTTTAATGTGGAAGCCTACATCTTTTGTATAGGAGGGGAACTAATGAACAAAGAAGCGGAAATGAGAATGCCTATGAGAGTGGTCCAACCAGAAATTGCACAATGCAGAAGAAGGGAGAGAGATCTTTTTTGGATGGGGTGAGACTCTCCTGAGACAATGCCTTGTTGGCAGGTGGGGGTGGGGTGGGGGCATCACTGGGTGTGTGTCTCCCAAGCATGATAATCCTGGATGTTCCGCAGGATTTTACCCACTGAGCAGCCACAAGGATGCATATGCCTCAGTGTCTCTTCCCACATCTCCTACAATTTTATACGAATGTATCGTTTTCATTACTCATGTATTTAGGATACAAATGCCTTATCAGATATAGGGATTGCAAATATATGTTCTATTTTTAGGCTGTATCTTCACTCTGTTTATTGTTTCATTTGCTGTGCAGAAACATTTGAGTTTGATGCAATACCATTTGTCTATTTTTTTTCATATTTTTCCCTGTGCTTTTGGGAGCATGTCCAAGATATCACTGATCACAACAATGTCAGGGAGTTTTCTTCTATGCTTTCTTTTAGTAGTTTTGTTTCATATGTGCGAGTATGTAATATAGTTTGAATTTATTTTTGTATATAATGTAAAATGAAGTTCTAATTTAATTTGTCTGCATGTAGACATAAAGTATTCTAAAAAGGAATGAGAGTGTCCTTTCACTGTTTTGTGTTCTTGGCATCTTTATTGAAAACTAATTGACCACAAAAGTATAGACGCATCTGAGACGTGCATTCTCTTCCATTAGTCTATATGCTGTTTTATGTCTGTATCATGCTATTTTTATTATTAGTTATGTAGTAGATTTTGAAATCAGATAGTGAGATACCTCTGTTCTTTCTGATCAAGACTTCTTTGACTATTGAGATATTTTATGGATACAACCAAATTTATAATTTTCTCTTTCTCTGAAAAATTTCATTGTGCTTTTGACTTGGATTGTAATGAATCTTTAGTGTTGGCAATGGGGACATTTTAGCAATATTAATCCTTGTATACATGAACAAAAATATTTCCCATTTATTTTATTTCTTCAATTTTTATATGTGTTTTTTAGTTCTAAATAAGGGCTATTTTCTTACATTTGGGCATAGTTTGAAACCCCCAAATGGAAGTAATTATAAATATAATAATTACAGTCCACAAGACAAATAAAATTATATCACATATAAGAATGAATAAGAGGGCTGGGGTTGTAGCTCAGTGATAGAGTGCTTGCCTAGCATGTGTGAGGCATTAGGTTCGATCCTCAGCACTGCATAAAAGTAAATAAAATAAAGATATTGTGTCCATTTACAAACTAAAATTTTTTTAAAAGAGAGAATAAGAAAATTATGATGTACATGTGCGGTCTCTGGGGAAGGAAATATCTTTTCTCTTACCCTTGCCTACTAGGTAGCAAAAGTTTACTTATGTACAGTAAGTAGTAACAAGACTTAAACAAGATTTCCCAAAGGTTTTTCTTTTGGAGATATCTCTGAGAGCAAAGACAATGACATCTTTCAAAAGAAGATATAAAAAGGGTTGACAATGATCTGATAAATATTTCAATGTCACTAATCATCAGAGAGCTGCAAATCCATAACATAATGAGATGTCACCTCATATCTGTTAGAATGATTATTGTGGAAAACGACCAAAGATAACAAGTGTTGCAAGGTTTTGGAGAAAATCCTTACATAAAGCAGGCATAAATGTAATTCTGTAATGCATTACAGAAAATAATATGAAAGTTCCACAAACTACTAAGACTACCATATAACCCACCAGCCCCACTACTAAGTATATAACAAGAAATAAATAAAATCAATATGTTAAAGAGGTATCTGCACTTTCATGTTTTTGAAGCATTGTTCACACTAGTTAAAATATGAAATCAACTTATGTCCACCAATGGATGAATGAATAAGGAAAACATGACATATATAAATAATGGAAATGATTAAGTCATAAAAAAGAATGAAATTTTGCCATTCGCAACAATGAATGAATGAACCTGGTAAACATTATCTTAAATGAAATGAGCCAAGCACAGAAAGACAAATGCCACAGAGTATCACTCATATGTGAAATCTAAAAATGTGGGCTGGTGTTGTGGCTCAGTGGAAGAGCACTTGCTTAGCATGTGTGAGGCACTGGGTTTGATCCTTAGCACCACATATAAATAAAGGTCCATTGACAACTAAAAATATTTTTTAAATGTCCATGTCATAGAAGTTAAGAGTAGAATTATAGTTACCAGAGGCATGTGTAGTTAAAATAGATGGCTGAAAGGGAAGATATTTGTCAAACTATATATTATTCCAATTATATAGAGGGAATATTTTTAAATGTTAAGGCTTAGAAAACAGACAAATTAGATAAGTTATTCTCTGTATCTAGTGGGTTTTAGTTTACAAAGTTCACAGTTTTAGAGGTTCGAACACCTGGTATTTGCTTTGGCTCTGTTCTAGTGAGGACCTATTTGAGCTGCATTAATGTCATGGTGGATGGTAATAGCAGGAGTACATGTAGGAGAAAGAGATAAGATCTTGATACAGGAAGTATAGGACTGAATGAGGACAGGCAAAGTTCTTTCTAATAATGCTCTCTAGAGAACTACCAATTCATTTCATACCACAACTATCTTAATCTCTTCTGAGGGTAGGACCTTCAGTAGGCCCTGCCTTTCAAAGGTTCCACAGGATCTACCAATGCTGCCACATTGGAGACAGCTTCCCAACACATAAACCTTTGGAGTACACTCAAACCATATGTAAACCATAGCAATCACTTATGATTTACTGAATAAGATATATACTCTGATTCAAATAAGGCCTTCATATCTAACATCCAGTTTAGGGGAATTACAAGGTGTATTTATTTCTCACAATTCTGGAGGCTGGGAAGTTCAAGGTCAAAGCATCAGCAAACTTACTGTCTAGTGATAAACTGGTTCCTGGTTCATGGATGGTAATTATTTCCCTGTGTATTCAACATAGAAGAAGGAACAAGGAAACTATTCTGTCAGAGCAGTAATCACCTCCAAATGGCCGAATTTCTGAGTCTCATGACATTAGGGATTATACTTAGGAATACAAATTTGGGGACTATGTAAACATCCAGTCTATAGCAAATACCATACTACTTATTCAATCACTCTGTATGTTTGAAAATTTTCAAAACAAAAATTATTTAGATAACTGAGTATTCTTTTAGAAAAAGTATACTCTTAGTTTATGCTAAACATTTATAAGAAAATTTAGAATATATTCATGCTTTCATGGTAGAGGAGAAATGTAAACTTCTTGCAAAAGAGGAATAGAAGTAAAAACTGACCGTATAAAAAGCAAAAGTTCTGCTACATCAAAAGACAACTCTCAGCACAAATTCCCAAGAGAGTATAGAATGATACAAAATTTTATACATAAATAGTTTATCAGGGTATGTAATTTCAGGCAGCAGGAGTGAGGGCAGAGAAAACAAAGCAGGGAAATTAGGAGAACTGACACAAAATGTGTTATCAGTCTGGAAAATTCTACATGTCACTAGTTGGTTTATCTCATACTATCATCTGATTAGCCATATGAAACATATCTTAGGACACTATTTAGGGATGTAAAAGAATAGGATTTATATACTAGCTTTCATACTGGTGGGCAAAATTTTCCCTAATGGGACACTTCCTCTTTCACACTTTCAGAAGGTACTTGCATGAAATTTGAATGGGTTCTTGCAGTGTCTTATAGCCAATGTAGCAACTCTGGGATGGGAGCAAGAAGTACAAACTTTAGGTCTGAGACAAGGTACTGTCATATTGAATCTGCATAAAACTAGTTATATCTGACACAATGATACTAATCTACAGTGGAGACAGGAAAAAGAGAAAGATGAAGCCAAAAAAACTTATGTGAATAAGAGTTATCTGATACAGACCACCCATGTACCCAAATAACAAATCCAGGATAATTATCATATTTGAAGGGGGTAGGAAAAATGAGTTAAGAAATGTAGCAAAGCAAAGTTTTAAATGGTATATGTAATATTTTCTTTAAAATAAAATATAAGTAAAAAAAAAGTTGGGGTGGGGAGGGGGTGGGGGGAAGAAAAATGATAGAGTGGGACAGATGTCATTACCCTATGTACATGTATGATTACACAAATGATGTGACTCGACTTTGCGTACAACCAGAAAAATGATAGTTGCACCCCATTTTTGTACAATGAATCAATGTTTAAAAAAGTTAAGATTTAAGAAAGTTGGGGTGTATAGAAATTGGGTACTTATTATATTTCAAAACAATTGTCTATAATATGCAATATGAAATATTTCATAGAAAATATAAAAACAGATTAAATAATGTTGTAAATAACTTGTTATAATTTTATTTTTTCCAAATTATCCTCTTTTGTTTACCTTTACAATTTACTATAAATTTTTTTCTAATACTCTCTTGATCTTAATTGGGAGAGATATTTTTGGATTGATGTTTTCTGTACATGTAAAGTTCATGGAGAATTTAAGACCTTTTTGGTTTTTCATACCTGTCAACAGTGAAAATTTAAGTTTTTTTGGTGTGATAGCATTCTTTCTCTATCAACTTTGCCTGGCTCTTTCCATCACTTCTCTCACGTGTGTTCATATAAACACATACAGAACACTTTTCTTACCATTCTGTGCAAAGGAATATATCTATAAAGCTTTATTTCTTAGTCTAATTTTTATTCTTTGTAGCGCATTATAATGTTTTTATTGGTTTTCCACTATGATAATATAAGTTCTAAAATTATTGACAGTTACCTCTATAGCTATATACAAACTGTATATAGCTAGCACCCATAAGCATGTCTGGCATGTTTTGAAAAGTGAATGAATACTTGATTAATGGAAAAGGGAATGAAAAAAAGAAGAATGAGTCTTTGAAGTCATTTATACAAAGATATCAAATTTTTCAAAGTACTTTTTCATTTTTCAGATAAAATAGAGACTGAAGCACACACACACACACACACACACAAAACTTATAGGAGAAAAGATATATTTTAACTCAAGGTTGACTGCTGCCATTGCTGTGGAACTACTGCAAGGCAGAACATCATAGCAGAGGGCTGCTCCCATCATGGAGGTAAAGAAGAAAAGAAAGAGAGGGAGAGAGAAAGAGGGGGAAGAGGGAGGGGGAAAGAAAGAAGCAGAAGAGGAGGAGGAAGAGGAGGAGGAGAAGGAAGAGGAAGGTATAAAAGACAAGATTATAATCCCTTCAATTAGGTCCCACCTCCTACAGTTTTATCACCTCCCAATAGTCTATTAAGTTCTGAATCCTCAATTGATTAATTAATCCATGAGGTTAGAGCCCACTAAAAGCCTCATCTCTGAACATTGCTGCATGAAGGACCAAACCTTCTACACATGAGCCTTTGGGTGACATTCCAGATCCAAACTATAACAACAAAATTACCTATATATATACATTTATTTAGGTATATTTGTAATATGCACATACACCCAACTTTTCCAACCAGAAAGACATGGACTTCCCTCTATTTTGAGGAAGAAAAATAAAAACATTTAACAGGTATTTCCATTATATCTGCTCTATTGCTTCAAATTTAAACTTTGACTTTTAGAAAACTGCAACTTTTCATAGCTTTTCTCAACAAAATACTTATTATAAACTGAAATATACCACAGTTACATTATCCATTCATCTATTGAAGGAGACAAACATCATTTCCCTATGTATATGTATGAATATGCAAATTGTATGATTCTACTTTGGGTACAACCAGAAAAGCAATAATTTTACTCCATTTGTGTACAATGAACTAAAATTAAAAAAAATTAATTGAAATAGAACCCATTTAAACAACTAGAATTTGAGAATGCCTTTAAATTATTTAATTAGGATATTATTTATTATAGTAGCTATTATTTTATTGTCTATTATATTAACTTGAGAAATGTTTACATATTTAATATTTTATAGGTTTTTTACTCTACCAAATTTATTTTTAAGTTTATCATTATATCAATACTGAAATATACTTATTATTAATGATATTTACATAAGTGTATATACTATACATATTTTTGAGACTTCATTATTAAGCATGATAACTTGTATATTGTTACAATATATGTATTTGTTAGGACACAAGTTTCAAGTTTCTATGTACTGTGATTTGGAAGTTGGTTATTAGAAGGTTGGTCCCTGGTAAGGTAAGATTGGGAGGTGATGGAATCTTTAAGAGGTGGTGCCGAAAGAAGGGAATTAGGTCAATGGGAATGCCTACTTCAGAAGGAATTAATATTTTTCTTATCAGATTCTGGCTAGTTCTCTTGAGAGGGTTTCTATAAAAAAGCCAACCAAGTCCCTTACTGCATTCTGGTTTCCTGTTAACCATGTGATCTCTCCCTCTCTCCATGATATTACCCATCTTAGGGCTTCATCAGAGGCCAAATTATAGGAATACCTGATGGGACTTATAGTCTCTGAAACTGTTAGCTAAATAAGCCTTTTCCCTTTATATATTTCCCAGCTTTAGGTATTTTTTAAACCAAAGTAAAATGGACTAATATACCTTGGATCTCAGGTTTCTGTGAAACAGAGGCAGTAACTGTAATTTTGTTCTATGCTATGGTTCAAAGGTGTTTATCAGGCAAACAACTAGGAGAGATACCTCTTCTTAAAGAAAAGGATAAATTTTCTTCACAGTACGATAATAACAGAAATAATGTCTCTTTCCAAAGCAAATTCCAAGCAGATTTGCTTACAGCCTGTTCTAAAAGATTGCAGTTCCCTGAACATGGACTTCTTTGGGTTTGTCATAAACTCACTGTGCACAACAGTCACTTGTGCCACTCTCTGTTACCCCTGTGGGACATGGGGTCAAGATTAACAGGAAAATATGAAGCTCATTCTGCTTGATTTACTATGAGTAATAATATCCTCTGTCTCTGTTCCACAATCCTTGTGTCTCCAACCATCACCCATGAAACTATATCAGCCTAACTTGTTAGTTGGTTGGTAGAATAAAATCTCTGACTCCTTAAAATTTTGAGAATTTACAGTAACAAGGATAGGATGCTGACAGAGAGATATGTCTTTCTAGAAACGATAAGCACCTTGAAAGCCATTTAGGTATATGGAATGAATTGTAAAATTTATGAGGTAGGGAAAGAAGAAAAGGGCCACTCTCATACATGTTATGTTTATAGGCTGAGCAGTAGGATTGAAACAAATCACTTAAATTGTGTTTGATTGATTCCACTCTCCTCTAGGAAGGACAAGGAAAGAATATGGTACGAAACATTAAAACATTGAAAGTTTTGAAACTTTGATTATTTTGTTAGATACAAGTACCAAAGTCACCATCCTACCTGATCCCATTGGAAGAGATAGAATGCAGATAAAATGGATGGAATTTGTGCTGGTATTTTTAGGGAAATAAAGTTAACATCACTTTGTGAGTATTGTCTTTTGGCTAATAAAATATTGCTCTTCTTTGTGTGAATGCATGATAGTAATTGATGTTATATGCTTATGCTTCCTTACCTATTTATATCAATGGAGATTACTCCACTGGAAAGAAGCCACATGTAGAGAAGTGCTAGTATTTTTAGGGACCAAAATCCTACTAACACCTTTGAGTCAAGTCTCTGTGACAAATATTTTTTTTTTTCAATTACACCATCTGGAATAGGGAGACAACCCCCACCTGGAGGCACTCTGAGGGACTTTGGGCTTATCTTTCCTGAGAATCATCTATTCAGTGCCATTTGGTACTGTGGAAATGGGCACCTGACTCAGACTCTCCATGACACTTAAATTAATTTTTCCATTACAAGAAGGATCAAATCAGAGTCAATGACTAATAATGTGGGAAAGATTTAACAAGCCTCACATTTTACATGAAAATAACCTATTCAATAATGAAGCCATACTGGCCCCAGTATCATTTTGGTTTCACACGAACAAGTGGCAGCAATGCATTTGGTGGAAAATGTATTGCACATTCTGCTACCTGAAACAAAGCTACTCATGTAATGCTGCCCTCAGTTGACAGATATTTCCCTAAATGACTGGGCCTGGTTCACTGATAGGCTAATCTGAAACCAATGGTGTTCTCTCATCCATGGAAGCTTTTCAACCTCAGATATAGGTATAAGGAACTAAAAATCGACATGATCACATGTTTTAAAGTACAGAACTCAAGTTCATTCTCATACTTCTGTCCTGTGCTTTTCTTGATGAACTTTTTTGTATTATTACACTTGAAAATGACATAGTTCTTTGGTTGCTGTGGTTTGAATATGATGTGTCCATCAAAAGATCCTCTGTTAATGCAGGAGGTGAAGTTATTAAATTACAAGAGCTGAGAGGACCAGCCGCTCAAACTTCCCCTTAGGCTCGAAACCAGGCCTACTCTGGGGGACAGGCAGATCCAGCCAGAAGGAGCCCAGGAGACCAACCGCTCGACCTTCCCGCCACATGACCTTCCCAGCATCCCTGAGACCAGGCCTGCTCCAGGCAGGCAGACCCAACCAGGAGGAGCCCAGAGGACCAGCACTCGACCTTCCCCACAGGCCTGAACACCACATTATCAAGCACCTCTTGGGCAACAGACTACTGAAAAATAGGAGGTTTGACCTGTACAGTATAATTTTATTTCAGAACTTTTTAAAAATAGGATTACAATTATTCCTATTATACTTACTATATGCTCACTTTTTTCTTTTATTAATATTCTTAACACTCTATCTTCCTCTTATTTATCTGTTTCCTTGGAGACTCTCTCTTTTCTCATGCTGACAACCTATTTCTTTTAATACCACTTTCACTATTCGTAGGACATAATACCTCTATAGACTCACTTCCTATCTCATTAACATTATATTCTACACCCCTCCTCATTCTCTTTTTCCACCATTTGAAATTGTGTTCCATGTTGCAAACCTATTGGTTTTACTATAGATAATACAGTGAACCCATCTCTGTATATTATGACAACAGTTAATATCTAAATAGGGTATATATGGATTAAGGATGCATATTGTTTATATGGTGTGTTGCTAATATTAATCTCTTCAAGGTGAGGTATTGAAAATCTGCAGGGACACAATAAGTCTTTAAAGGGAAACTGCAATACCTGTGATTCACATTGCTAGAGGGGAAGATACATGAGCAACATGAAAGGGAAGAAAGTGTCCCAAATAAACCTAGATGCTATTTCAATAGAACCCAATGACAGCATGGTAGAAGGAATGCCAGAGAAGGAGTTCAGAATATACATACTTAAAATGATCCAAGAAGAGACTGATGTGATGAGAGAGCAAATGCAGGCAAAGAATAATCAGCTAATAGAGCAAATGCAGGAAGCAAAAGATCATTTCAATAAAGAGATAGAAATTCTGGAAACAAAACAAACAAACAGAAATCCTTGAAATGAAGGAAAAAATAAACCAAATTAAAAATTCAATAGAAAGCATAACTAACAGTCTAGATCACTTGGAATATAGAACCTCAGACAATGAAGACAAAATATTTAATCTTGAAAACATAGTCGACCAAACAGAGAAGATGGTAAGGAATCATGAACAGAATCTCCAGGAAATATGGGACATCATGAAAAGACCAAATTTAAGAATTATTGGGATTGAGGAAGGCACAGAGATACAAACTAAAGGAATGAATAATCTGTTCAATGAAATAATATCAGAAAATTTTCCAAATATGATGAATGAGATGGAAAATCAATGACAAGAGGCTTACAGGACACCAAACGCACAGAATTACAACAGATACACACCAAGGCATATTATAATGAAAATACCTAACATACAAAACAAAGATAGAATTTTAAAGGCTGCGAGAGAAAAGCATCAGATTACCTACAGGGGGAAACCAATATGGATATCAGCAGATTTCTCAGCCCAGACCCTAAAAGCAAGAAGGGCCTGGAACAACATATTTCAAGCTCTGAAAGAAAATGGATGCTAACCAAGAATCTTATACCCAGCAAAACTAACCTTCAGATTTGATGACAAAATTAAATCCTTCCATGATAAACACAAGCTAAAAGAATTCACAAAGAGAAAGTCTGCACTATAGAACATTCTCAGGAAAATAATCCAAGAAAGCAACAACAATGTAAGTCAACAAGGGGAGGAATTACCCTAAAGAAATAGCAAATCAAAGAGAAACCAAGTTAAGTTAAAAGACAAAAACAGCCAAAATGACAGGGAATACAAGTCATATCTCAATAATAACCCTGAATGTAAATGGCCTAAACTCCTCAATCAAAAGACATAGACTGGCAGATTGGATTCAAAAGAAAGACCCAACAATATGCTGCCTTCAAGAGACTCATCTCATAGAAAGGACACCCACAGACTGAAGGTGAAAGGATGGGAAAAAACATACCACACACATGGACTCAGTAAAAAAGCAGGGGTTTCCATTCTTATTTCAGATAAAGCAGGCTTCAAGCCAAAGTTAGTCAGAAGTGATGAAGGAGGTCATTTCATACTTCTTAAGGGAAGCATAAATCACCAAGACATAACAATCATAAATATTTATGCCCCAAACAATAGCACATGCACGTATGTAAAACAAATACTTCTCAATTCCAGGAACCAAATAGACCACAACACAATAATGCTAGGTGACTTTAATCCACATCTCTCACTATTGGACAAATCTTCCAAAAATTGAACAAAGAAACCATAGATCTCAATAACACAATCAATAATTTAGACTTAACTGACATATATAGAGTATTCCATCCAGCAAAATGTGAATACACTTTCTCCTCAGCAGCACATGGATCCTTATCTAAAATAGACCATATATTATGCCACAAAGCTACTCTTAGCAAATACAAAATGATAAAGATAAAACCTTGCATTCTGTCAGCTCCTAATGGAATGAAATTAGAAATCAATAATATAATAAAAAACATAAGCTATTCTAACACCTGGAGATTAAATAATACACAATTGAAAGATGGATGGATAACAGAAGACATCAGGGGGGAAATAAATAATTTCATAGAGGTAAATGAGAACAATGATACAACATATCAAAACCTCTGGGACACTATGAAACAGTAGTAAGAGGAAAATTCATTGCATGGGGCACATGCAAAAAAAGAATGAAAAGTGGGCAAATAAATGACCTCAAATTACAGCTCAAAGCCCTCAACAAAGAACAGATTAGCACCAAAAGTAGTAGAAGACAGGAAATAATTAAAATCAGAGCTGAAATCAATGAAACTGAAACAAAAGAAGCTATTCAAAAATTGACAAAATGAAGAGTTGGTTCTTGGAAAAAATAAACAGAATTGATAAACCCTTAGCCACACTTAGAAAGAAAAGGAGAGAGAAAACTCAAATTACTAAAATTTGAGATGAAAAAGGAACTATCATGATGGACACTATCAAAATACACAACATAATTAGAAACTATTTTGAAAATCTATACTCCAACAAATTAGATAATCTCGAAGACATTGATAGGTTTCTAGAGACATATGACCCACCCAAATTGAATCTGGAGGAAATACACAATTTAAATAGACCAATTTCAAGCAGTGAAATAGAAGAAGTCATCAAGAGCCTACCTACCAAGAAAAGTCCAGGGCCAGATGGATTCTCAGCTGAGATCTACAAGAAATTCAAAGAGCTCATTCCAATACTCCTCAAAGTATTCCATGAAATAGAAGAGGAGAGAACACTTCCAAACTCATTCTACAAAGCCAATTTCCCCTGAAAACAAAACCAGAGAAAGACACATCAAGGAAAGAAAATTTCAGACTAATATCCCTAATCAACATAGATGCAAAAATCCTTAACAAAATTTTATCAAATTGCATACAAAAACATATTAAAAAGATAGTGTACCATGATCAAGTGGGTTTCATCCCATGGATGCATGGTTGGTTCAACATCTGGAAAACTATAAATGTAATTAACCACATTAACAGTCTCAAAGTTAAGAACCACATGATTATTTCAATAGATGCAGAAAAAGCATTTGATAAAAT
>JAJEJO010005106.1:160505-195536 GCA_020662805.1 Glaucomys volans | reverse complement strand
AGAGACCCTGCACCTAATACAAGAAAAAGTAGGTCCAAATCTTCATCATATTGGCCTAGGAACAGATTTCCTTAACATGACTCCCAAAGCAGAAGAAATAAAAGCAGGAATCAATAATTGTGATTGATTCAAACTAAAAAGGTTTTTCTGAACAAAGGAAACAATCAGCAATATGAAGAGAGAGCCTTCAGGGTGGGAGAAAATCTTTCCCACACACACATCAGATAGAGCACTAATCTCCAAAATATATAAAGAACTCAAAAAATTCTACACCAAGAATACACATAACCCAATCAATAAATGGGCTAAGAAAATGAGCAGACACTTCACAGAAGAACTACAAACAATCATAAGATGTATGAAAAAATCTTCAACATCTCTAGTAATAAGAGAAATGCAAATCAAAACTACCCTAAGATATCATCTCACCCCAATTAAAATGTCTATTATCAAAAATACAAGCAACAGTAGGTGTTGGTGAGGATGTGAGGATAAAGGTACACTCATACTTTGCTGGTGGGGTTGCAAATTGGTGCAGCCACTCTGGAAAGTGGTGTGGAGATCCCTCAGAAAACTTGGAATGGATCCACAATTTCACTCAGCTATCCCACTCCTTGGCCTATACCCCAAGGACTTAACATTAGCATACTACAGTGATTCAGCCACATCAATGTTTATAGCAGCTCAATTCACTATAGCCAGATTGTGGAACCAACCTTGATGTCCTTCAATAGATGAATGGACAGAGAAACTGTGGTATATATACACAATGGAATATTATTCAGCCATAAAGAATAATAAAATTATGACATTTGCAGGTAAATGGATGGAATTGCAGAAGATCATGTTAAATGAAATGAGACAATCCCAAAATACAAAAGGCCGAATGATTTCTCTTATAAATGGTTGATGACACATATTGGGGGTGGGGAGAGGTACGGGAAGAATGGAGAAGGAATGGATTGTGTAGAGGAAAGTGAGGGGTGGAGAGGGGTTGGGGAAGGAAAGATAATAGAATGAGACAAACATCTTTACCTATGTATATGTATGAATAGGCAAATTCTACTTTGTGTACAACCAGAAAAAATATAGTTGTACTTCATTTGTGTAAAATGAACTAAAATAAAATAAAATAAATAAATAAATTACACAAGCTGTAACCTAATTTGTCCATCCCAGTTCGAATGAATTGGGGAACTGTAGGCAGGTGGGACCTGGGTGGAGGAAGTGAGGCACTGGGGACATTCCTTGGAAATTTAATGTTCCCTCTGACCACTGCCTGTTTCTCTCTCTGCTTCCTGGCCACCAAGTCTTGAGTTGCTTCCCTCCCCAAAACACTTTTGCTACGATGTTCTGCTTCACTTTGGGCTCAGAGCAATGTAATCACAGAACATTGACAGAACCTGTGAAAGTGTGAGTCCAAAATAAACTTTTCCTCCACTAAGTCGATCTTGTTGGGTGGTTTGCTCACAGTAACATAAAGCTGACTAACACAATTGTTGCTTGTAAAACTAGAGACTAGGTAATTTTACATTTTCCTCTTTGAGTCTGCAAGCTATGGAAAACCAGTTGTGGCTACTGAACATGCAGAAACCACATGGGTCTTTTCTCTGATATTGACTAAAACAAAGCTGCTCTTCAGTCTGTGCTGATCAGATTGCCATCAGTACTGCCTGAATGTATCACTGTGCTACATCCACCATGATAAACTCAGCACAAAGTAAAAACCTCTATCTTTCAGATGCTAAGAAAAGTTCCTGCCAAATTAGTAATCTATGCAAAAAGTTTACCTGATTTTCTCATGGTAGGAGAATCTACATAAAGCAGGTCCCATTTCCCTGGAAGAATGACTTTATTTGACCTTTAAATCCTTTGAAAGTTTAAGGATGTTGCCTCACTGATGTTTTTGCTTTCAGGTTACAGAATTTTTGTTTCAATCTGATTAAGTGATTCTGATCACACTATAATGGTTGCTAAATCTAATATGTGTCATATGTTCAGCATCCTAGACCATTTGCAGTCTGAAAATGATATATCTTTTATCACAAAAGTAATTAAACAGTAGGTTATCAGTCACAATATTTGATGAACATCTTGTACTTCATCCACAGAAATCTGTTATTGTTTACCTTCTTAAAAATTACCTCAAAAAAATGCCTCCTGCTATTTTTCCTTTCTTCTGATCCACACAACTTAGAAAGGTAATTTTGTTACTGAATTATTTTGTCCAGAAAAAAATCATTTTCTCTTAGCAGCTTTCTGGATAATGATGTGTACAAAGGGAGTGGGAGTGGTTATAATGACCTTTTAAGAAAATTTAGATTTTTCCCTGACCCTGGTCCTTCTCTGTGCTCTGAGCATTATGCATCATTCTTTCCCCAAATAGCAACTAACCCTAATTTGACCTTGTTGATTTACTCTGAAGGTGACAATCTCTCTTAAAGGAACCCTAAAGGATTCAAATTTAATTCTCATTAAATTAAAAAACTATCATTTTCCCGATTGTGCCTGACTTTTTCCTAAGAAAGATCTAGGTGTAAATAGAAGATTATTTGAAAAAAATGAAGTTATGACTATTGGAAATGAATACATCAATTTTATAAAAATAAAGAGGAAGAAACATTTTATATCTTGAGAGATGTAAGAGAATGAGGGACATCAGTTATTTTTTGTCTTTCAGAAACAGCCTGAACTTTAATCTCAACTGATTACTAAATTTTCTGTCCTATGCTAGCTAGTTACATCCATGAATTATTATTTTCCCCTTAACTTTACTGAGAAGTTCATCAGAAACAATGGGAGATGACTCTAACTTCTGAACCTCAAATGCATAATCTTCAGGTATTCTCATCCTTACCTCCCATCTCAGTTATTCTGTGGACTGAATGAATGCTACCTTGCTAATGATGAATGAACAACACAGGTCTAGCTGACTGCCTTCAAGAAATCTCTCTGAAAACAAGAAACATATTTAATTATTCAAGTGAATCTAGAATGTTAAGATTTACCATATAATTACAAGACCCTATTTTAGACACTAAAACTCTGCCCTTTGATTGATGGTAGAATCTGCTGGTTGGGCCCCAACTGTTGAAATCACTTTCTTTTCATGAACATCATATGTATCTCAGAACTGGACTTCTTGTGTAGAAGTCAGGCATTAACTTGTCCTCTGATTAAAACAGCAATTTGCATTTCATTTCTGGATGAATATATGAGGCCTTCAATTATTTAAGGGAACCATGTTTTCACCCTGGAAGGCATTCAGGTAAGTCTTAACTTAAATCTCATGATTGCTATAGATAATAGGTTTATTATTTAGACCAAAGTAGATTCTGTACAATTACTAATGCATCCTTTTGTACCTGTATTAATACCATGGACCAAGTAGAAAGTCAATTAGAAAATAACACCAACAAGAAGAAGAAAAAAAACCCCAGCAGGTTAAGGATAAAACAATGCTAAGACAGTAGTTTTTAATGTTCTAAAAACATCATTAACAACTTTGTGAGGTAATTGTATATGTCAAATAGCTAGATTCAGCCATTCTATAGTGTATATTGGTATGGTTTGG
The DNA here is from genome assembly GCA_020662805.1 of Glaucomys volans. Classification (NCBI taxonomy): domain Eukaryota; kingdom Metazoa; phylum Chordata; class Mammalia; order Rodentia; family Sciuridae; genus Glaucomys; species Glaucomys volans. Next base: position 191,962 of record JAJEJO010005106.1, on the reverse strand, counting down.
GTGTGGTTTGTCTCCTTAAAAGTTTGTATATTGGGAGCTTGGTCCCCAGTATACTGATATTGAGGGATTACTGGACCTTTAAGATGTGAATACTAATGGGAGGTCATTACTGACCTCCCCATGCTCTACCTTCCTGTCTCTCCATATGATCTCTTCTTGCATGTGATCTGACTACCATTCACCATGATATGGTGCAGTCAGAGGGCCTACACCAAAGCCAGCACCATGCAGTTTGGACTTTTACCCTCCAAAATTGTGAGCTAAATAACATATTTCCTTTATAAATTCCCTACCCTTAAGGATAATATTATTATTATATTATTATAATAATAGAAAATACACTAATAAAGAAAATTTGTAGCGAGAAATAGGACCATTACTATAACTACATGAAAATGTGGAAGCAGCTTTGGAATTGGCTGACAACAACTTATGGTAGAAAAATGCTAACAGAATAGATTTTGAATGTTCACTCCAAAACATGATAACTATGTGAGGTAATGTATATGTCAATTAACTAGCTATTCCATAATGTATGTTCTACGGTTTGGATGAGGCTTGAAGAGTTTGGAGGAATAAGCTAGAAAAGGCATAGATTGTATTAATGAAGAATTACAGTTAGTGCTGGTGAGGGCTCAGATGATTTTAAGAGAACAAGTCTCAGATGGTAATGAGGATCCTATTGGAAATTGGAATAAAGGCCAGCCTATTACTGGTACAAATATCTTGGCTGAATTATGTCTATGCCCTGGAACTTCATGGAAGGCCACATTTGGGAATGAAGTAGTAGTTTATTTTGTTGAAGAAATTTCTTAGTAACAAAGAATTCAGGCTACTGGATGAATTTTTTGTTTGCATTTAGTCAAAATTACAGTGAGACTCAGGACCAAAAAGAAACAGACCAGAAAGATTTGGGAAATCTATAGCCTGGTACAAATGTGTGCTGGAGAGAGAAGGGTAACAACCACTGGTAGGAAAGTGTAGTCCAGTAATCTTTGCTAAAAAGATTAGCACAGATGCTAATCCTCAGGACAATCAGAAAAATTCCTCAAGGACATCCCAGAAGTTTTCCAGGCTTCCCTTCTATAACAGACCCAGAGGCTTTCTGTGGTAGAATTGTTTCATGGATCATGCCTTTGGCATCTCCATAGGCTCAATAACCAGGGCCACCTCAGGATTCTTGTTTTTCTGGTGAAATGCTTTGACAGCTGCTGCAGTCATGTTTCAAGCAGGCTCAGGTGCAGCTGGTGCTGACAGCAGACCTCCCTGTCCACATGGTGCTCATTATGAAGAATGTTAGTTATGAGGTCATGGCAGCTTCCATAAAAATTTCAAAGGAGATTCTGGGAAGCCAGGCAGAATTTTACCATGGAATCAGAGTCCCTGAAAAGATTTTCCACAGGGAGAATACCTAGAGGACCTATAGGAATTGAGCTACAGAAGGGACCCCAGAAAGATAGAGTAATTGGCAGCATGACTTGGCAATTGGAAGCATGCCACAAGTCTTTCCCAGGTACCGGTTGCAGAACAACCATGTGGCCTGTGACCAGAAAAGCCATAGAAATAGGGCTGCCTAAGGCCTTGGGGGCTGTATGCTCAGGATGCCAGATTTGGAGCCTTAAGATTTAAGGTCTTGCTTTCAGCAGATAACTACTTTTCTCTTCCCTATTTCTCCCTTTTGTGACAGGAATGTTTGCTTTCTCCCTGCCTGACCATTATATCTCAGAAATATATAACTTTTGCTTCATTTTATAGGGGTTCACAGCTGCAAGAGTTTGCATTGGGTCTCAGATGAGATACTGAACTTGAACTTTTGAGTAATGTCAGTACAACTTAACACTTCAAGACTGTTGGAGGTGGAATGAATGCACTTTGCATTGTGAATAGAATGTGAACCTTGAAATCCATAGTTAGAATTCTATAGCTGGATGTGTTTTGAGCCCCAAAGATTGATGTATTGGAAGCTTGGTCCCCAGAGTGACAATACTGCAAGGTAGTGGGAACTAAGAATTGAGACCTAGGTGAAGGCCTCTCTCTGCACCCTAGCTTCTTATCTCCCCACGTGATATGTTTTTCTCACATATGTTCTGGCCATGATGTCATGTACTGCATTATGATTCAGCCAAGGGGGTCCTTATCAGAACCAGTATAATGTGATTTGAACTTCAAGATTCCAAAACTGTGAGCTAAATAAACATTTCTTTATGGACTACCCAACTTTAGGGATTACATTATAGTAACAGAAAATGGATTAATGCATGTGTGTATTGTACAAAAAATACAAGTTTATTTGCCAGTTTAAGTAAAGGGAAAAAAAAAGAAGCATAAATCTACCTGCCTTTATAGTATGGAAAGAATGTGATACCCATCAACTCCTAGATTCATATGTTGAAACTCAACCTCTAATGTGATAATATTTGTAGATAAGCAGTTTGAAGAAATAATTAAGGTTAATTGAGGCCAAAAATGTGTGACACTGATTTAATAGTACTAGTGCCTTGAAAGGAAAGATGTTAGAGGTCTCGCATTCCATGCATATGTACTGAGGAAGGGCCACATGAGGACCCAGCAAAAAGAAGGTCATCTGAAAGCCAGAGAAAGATTCTTCAACAAAGAGCAAATCTTCTGAAACCTTGATCTGGAACTTCTAGCCTACAGAACTGTGAAAAAAAATCTCCGTATCTTTATCTCATCTAGTCTTTGATGTTTTGTTATGGCAAGCCAAGTAGATTAGACAGTTTCTAATGTAGACCATAATATTTTATAATATTCATTCAACTGGTTAATGAATTTGGGGATTGAAAAAGTAAGGAGGATAGTTGAACTTCCTACCATAAGTGGATTTCATCATAATGCTTGGAGCCCTTTGACAATAATCTTAATTAAATGGTATATGAAACAAAGAAAATATATATACTCATTATCACATTAGCTACATTACCTGATGTAGTGGCATACTCATGGGAAAATTTGAAATACCAAAATGGTATGAAAATAAGGGATAGTTATTGTTGGGACACAATTTATCATAGGTATCTGATTTCCACACAACCTAGGAACAGATGCCCTAACTAGCCTGTTGTTCAGGATTACATTTTCAAGGATATATATGTAAAGAAAACAGCCTTGGAAAATAGAAATATCTTCCTTCCAGGGTAAAGGGGGCAAGTTTATTCCCTATCCAGAATAATATAGTTAATATCTTTCTTCAAGGCAAAATTCTAGCAGGTATTCTTATGAGCCATAATATTAAGATCCTAATTCCCAAACTCAAGGTTTCTCGGCTGTGGTACAAGTCTACTGTGTACAACATCCAAGTAGGCCTCTCTACTTCACCTCCATGATCAAGAGGAACTTGTGGACATGAAGTTTATGATGTTTGTTGTACTATAAATAACAAAATTTTGTTTCTAACCAGAAATCCCATGTCTTTCACCAGCTCCCATCAAACAGTGGCAGGCTAATTAATTAATTTTCAAGAAAAGTCTTGGTCTCTTTACAGTTCTTGACAAAATATTTGACTCATTCTTTTCAATGGCTGCATGATTTCACATATACAAATTATTTAATCATGCAATTGTTTTTGGAAAATTAGGGTGTTTCAAATATTTGCTCATACAAAAATGATGCAAAGAATATCCATATCTACATAACTTTGTGCATGTATGAAAATTTCTGCAGGACAGGGAAATTTCTTGTACTAGAAATGCCTTTTCTAATGCACAGTCATTTAAGTGCTGAAAAACTATACTCATTTACTTATGAGAACACCCCTTTCCTGATAGTTGAAAAATACTATTATATATTAATTTTGTTTTCTAATTACTGGTGGTCTGATTAACTTGTGACATTTATTGACTTTTTTTCTGTAAATATCATTTCATTTACATGATAAATTTTATTTCAGGAAGTTTACTTTTATTGATTTATAAAAACTTCTTACATATAGAATAATTTTAGCTCCATTTATTGTATATTAGGAATATATAGTTTCCATTTATATCACTTGTCTGAACTATGCTAGTAGGATTTAAGTCATACAGGAATTTTTAACTTTTATAATAAAATTAGTCAACCTTGGCCATTTTACAGTTTCTCTGGGAGAGAGCACCCACCTGCAGCTGCCTGATACTAGCATGGATCTTAGGCCTTTTGGTGCCATTTTACAGCATCTCTGGGAGAGAGTATGTACCTGCGGTGGCCTGAGTCCCCAGCATAGAGATCATGCCTGCCTTGTCCATCAAGTCCAGTGTCTCTATCACTGAGGACAGGTCTGCGCCCCCCTCCCCAAGTTGGTCTAGTGCCCAGGCCCACACCCTGGCCCAGATCTAGAGCGTGTGCTGCAACTGAACATCTATCAACACCAGGCTGCCTCTGCCCAGAAGCATTGATAATTCCCAACCTGGAGGTAGTGGGACAGCACTCTTCTTGGGTCACCACTTGATCAAGCACCTCTCAAACATCAGGCCATTGAAAAATAAGAGGTTTGAACTCTACAGTATATTTTTAGTGCCGAATGTTTTTAAATTAGTTTTATTACTACAATTATTCCTAATATACTCAGTATATTTCTACCTTTTTCTTTTATTAATATGCTTACCACTCTATCTTCCATTTATATATTCCTTGGAGAATCTCTTTTTTCTCACGCTAACAACCTATTTCTTTGAATTCCACTTCCACTATTCATATGACATAGTATATCTATAGGCTCACTTCTTATCTCAATAGTGTTATGTCCTATACCCCTCCTCATCCCCCCTGTCCAACATTAGAAATTGCAGTCCTTATTGCAAACTTACTGGTTATGATGTAGATAATAATTTGAACTCATATCTGTTTATTAGGACAACACTGTTAATATCTTAACAGGGACTATTTTAAGGACACATATTGTTTATATGGTGTGCTGCTAATATTGACCTCTCAATTCAAGGGGAGATGTTGAAAATAGACAGGGACCCTGTAAGTCCTTAAGGGGAAACTGCAATACCTAGGATTCACACTACTAGAGGGGAAGATACACTAGCAACATGAGAAAACATGGGAAGAAAATGTCCCAAACAAACCCAGATACTATATCAAAAGAACCCAATGACAACATGGCAGAAGCATTGTCATAAAGAGAGCTGTACATAATTAAAATGATTGGAGAAGCAAACGAGGAGTCAAGAGAGCAAATGCAGGCAATGCTAAAAGAGCAACTGCAGGAAGCAAAAGATCATTTCAATACAGAGATAGAGATTCTGAAAAAAAACAAACAAACAGAAATCCTTGAAATGAAGGTTACAATAAACCTAATTAAAAACTCAATAGAAAGTTTAACCAACAGAATAGATCACTTGGAGGAGAGAACCTCAGACAATGAAGACAAAATATTTAATCTTGAAAACAATCTCAACCAGACAGAGAAGATGGTAAGGAATCATAAACAGAATGTCCAAGAGTTATGGAACATCATGAAAAGACCAAATTTAAGACTTATTGGGATTGAGGAATGTGTAGAGACACAAACCAAAGGAATGAATAATATGTTCAATGAAATAATATCAGAAAATTTCCCAAATCTGATGAATGAAATGGAAAATCAAATTCAAGAGGCTTATAGGACACCATATGCACAAAATCACAACAGATCCACACCCAGGCACATTATGAAAATACCTAACATTCAAAAAAAAGATAGAATTTTAAAGGCTGCAAGAGAAAAACATCAGATGAGATACAGGGGGAAACCAATATGAATATCTGAAGATTTCTCAGCCCACATCCTAAAAGTAAGAAGGGCCTGGAACAACATATTCCGAGCACTAAAAGAAAATGGATGCCAACAAAGAATCTTATACCCATCAAACCTTACCTTCAGATTTGAAGATGAAGTAAAATCATTCCATGATAAACACAAGCTAAAAGAATCACAAATAGAAAGTCTTCCCTACAGAAAATCCTCAGCAAAATATTCTGAAAGGGAGAAATATAAAACAACAATGTAAGTCAGCAAAGGGAGGAACTACCCTAAAGGAACAATCAATTAAAGGAAAAACCAAGTTAGATTAAAATCCAAAATAAAGTCAAAATGACCAGGAATACAAGTCATATCTCAATAATAAACCTAAATGTAAATTGCCTAAATTCATCAATCAAAAGGTAGACTGGCAGATTGTATTACAAAGAAAGACCCAAATATATGCTGTCTTCAAGAGACTCATCTCATAGAAAAACATGCCCACAGACTAAAGATGAAAGGGTGGGAAAAAACATACCATGCACTTGTATTTAGTAAAAAAGCAGGGGTTTCCATCCTCATTTAAGATAAAGCACACATCCAGCCAAAGTTTGTCAGAAGGGATAAAAAAGGACATTTCCTAGTGCTTAAGGGAAGCATAAATCAGCAAGACATAACAAACATAAACATTTATGCATCAAACAATGGCAGATCCATGTACATCAATCAGATCCTTCTCAATTCTGGGAACCAAATAGACCAAAACACAATAATACTGGGGGACTCCTCTCTCACCATTGGACAGATCTTCCAAGCAAAAATTGAACACAGAAACCATAGAACTTAATGACACAATCGCTAATTTAGACTTAAGAGACATGTAGAATATTCCATCCATCAAAAAGTGAATACACTTTCTTCTCAGCAGCTCATGGATCCTTCTCTAAAATAGATCATAGGTTATGCCACAAAGCTACTGTTAGCAAGCACAAAAACATGGAGATACTACCTTGTATTCTAGAAGATCATAATGGAATGAAATTAGAAATCAATGATAAAATTAAAAACGGAAACTACTCCAACACCTGGAGATTAAATAATATACTACTGAATGATGCATGGATAACAGAAGACATCAGGAGGGAAATAAAAAAAAAATCTTAGAGGTCAACGAGAATAAAGATATGACATAACAAAATCTCTGGGATACTATGAAAGCAGTGCTAAGAGGAAAATTCATTGCATGGAGTGCATTCAATAAAAGAATGAAAAATCAAAAAATAAATGACCTCACATTACAGCTCAAAGACCTAGAAAAAGAGGAACAGATCATCACCAAAAGTAGTAGAAGACAGGAAATAATTAAAATCAGAGCTGAAATCAATGAAATTGAAACAAAAGAAACAATTCAAAAAATTGACAAAATAAAAAGTTGGTTCTTTGAAAAAATAAACAAAATTGAAAAACCCTGAACCACGCTAAGGAAGAGAAGAAGAGAGAAACTCCAAATTACAAACATTTGTGATGGAAATGGACATATTACAACAGACACTATTGAAATACAAAACATAAATAGAAGCTATTTTGAAAATTTATATTCCAACAAAATAGAAAATCTGGAAGACATCAACAGCTTCCTAGAGGCATATGAGTCACCCAAACTGAATCTGGAGGACATACACAATTTAAATAGATCAATTTCAAGCAATGAAATAGAAGAAGTCATCAGAAGCCTACCAACAAAGAAAAGTCCAGGACCAGATGGATTCACAGCCCAGTTCTACAAGACCTTCAAAGAAGAGCTCATTCCAATCCTTCCAAACTCATTCTATGAAGCTAATATAAACCTGATACCAAAACCAGAGAAGGACACATCGAGGAAAGAAAATTTCAGAACAATATCCATAATGAACGTCGATGCAAACATTCTTAACAAAATTTTAGCAAACGCATACAAAAGCATTTTTAAAAGATAGTGCATCATGATCAAGTGGATTTCTTCTCAGGGATGCAAGGTTGGTTCAACATCCGGAAATCAATAAATGTAATTCACCACATCAGCAGACTTAAAGTCAAGAACCACATGATTATTTCAATAGATGCAGAGAAAGCATTTGGTAAAATTCAGCACCCCTTCATCTCAAAACACTAGAAAAGATAGGGAGTGTAGGAACGTTCCTTAACATTGTAAAGGCTGTCTATGCTAAGCCCACAGCTAACATCATTCTAAATGGAGAAAAATTGAAAGCATTCCGCCTGAGAACTGGAACAAGGCAGCGATGCCCTCTTTCTCCACTACTATTGAACATCTTCCTTGAAACTCTAGCCAGAGCAGTTAGACAGACCAAAGAAATTAGAGGAATATGAACAGGAAAAGAAGAGCTCAACCTATCCCTATTTGCTGATGACATGTTTTTCTATTTAGAAGAGCCTAGAAATTCCACCAGAAAACTTCTGGGCTCAGAAATGAATTCAGTAAAGTAGCAGGATATAAAATTAAGGCTCATTCACCTCTACAATGAGAACTACAGAACACTAAAGAAATTAACGAGAATCTGAGAAGATGGAAAGAACTCCCATGTTCTTGGATAGGCAGAATTAATATTGTCAAAATGACTGTACTACCAAAAGCGCTATACAAATTCAATGGAATTCCAATTAAAATCCCAATGACGGACCTCATAGAAATAGAGCAAGCAATCATGAAATTCATTTGGAGGAATAAGAGACCGAGAATAGCTAAAGCAATTCTTAGCAAGAAGAGGGAAGCTGGAGGTATCACAATACTGGACCTTCAACTATATTACTGAGCAATAATGACAAAAAATAATGTATGGTATTGGCACCAAAATAGGCAGGTAGACCAATGGTACAGAATAGAGGACACAGAGACAAACCCACATGAATACATTTATCTCATACTTGACAAAGGAGCCAAAAACATACAATGGATAAAAGATAGCCTCTTCAACAAATGGTGCTGGGAAAACTGGAAATCCCTATGCAGAAAAATGAAACTGAACCCATATCTCTCACCCTGTACAAAACTCAAAATGGATAAAGGACCTAAGAATTATACGAGAGACCCTGCACATAATAGAAGAGAAAATAGATTCAAATCTCCATCATGTTGGCCTAGGACCAGTTTTCCTCAACATGACTCCCAAAGCACAAGAAATAAAAGCAGGAATCAATGATTGGGATACAGTCAAATTAAAGTTTTTTCTCAGCAAAGGTAGCAATCAGCAATGTGAAGAGAGAGCCTTCAGAGTGGGAGAAAATCTTTGCAACACACATTTCAGTCAGAGCACTAATCTCCAGAATCTACAAAGTACTCAAAAATCTTTAGTCCAAGAATACTAATAATCCAGTCAATAAATGGGCCAAGGAAATGAATAAACACTTTACAGAAGAAGATCTAGAAGCAATCAACAGATCTATGAAAAAATGTTCAACATCCCTAGTTTTAAGGGAAATGCAAATCGAAACCACCTTAAGATTTCATCTTACTCCAATAGAATGTCCTTTATTAAGAATACAGACAACAACAGATGTTGGCAAGGATGTGGTGAAAAGGGTACACTCATACATTGCTGGTGGGATTGCAAGTTGGTGCAGCCACTCTGGAAAGCAGTGTGGAGATTCCTTAGAAAACTTGGAATGGATCCACCATTTGACCCCACTATCCTACTCCTTGGCCTATACCCAAAGGACTTAAAATCAGATTACTACAGTGATGCAGCCACATCAATGTTCATATCTGTGGAATTCACAATAGTTAGATTGTGGAACCAACATAGATGCCCTTCAATAGATGAAAGGATAAAGAAACTGTGGTATATACACACAATCGAATATTACTCAGCCATAAAGAAGAATAAAATTATGGCATTTGTAGGTAAATGGATGATGTTTGAGACTGTCATGCTAAGTGAGATTAGTCAATCCCAAAATCCTATGGCCGAATGATCTGTCTGATAAGTGAATGATGATGGAGGCAAGAATGGATGAAGGATAGATAGCATAGGGGGAAGGAAGGGGTGGGGTCGGGGTGGGGGGATAAGAATAATAACAGAATGAGACATACATCATTGCCCTGTGTACATGTTTGAATGCACAGATGGTGTGACTCTACTTTGTTGTACAACCAGAGAAACAATAGCTGTATTCCATTTGTGTACAATGAATCAAAATTAAATAAATTTAAAAAATTAGTCAACATTTTCCTTTCTGGCTTTCCTTTCCTTCTTGCTTATAAATGCTTTTGCTATTCTAAGTTTATTCTCATATATACCATCTTAATTTGTTCTAATGATTCTCAAATTATTTTGCTTTTAAAATCCACTATCTTTTACAACAGCCCACTGCCCCATTTCTTTTGTGGATATCTTCCATGTGAATATTCAACTGTAATTATTTTCCACTCAAAATTATATAATTTTAATCTGTTATATTCCATCTGCTACCTCTCTATTTTAGTAAATAATCCATGTTTATTTAAAGACAAATATATAATATATTTTTTAATTTAAAAATTCTTTTTTGTTTTCAATGTGTAATTCTTTATCAATTTATATAGCACACTTTGATCAGTGTCATGGAAATAATATTTTCTCTTTCATGGAGAAATTCTAAAATTGATCTGCAATTTGGTTTTCTTTCTTTTCAAATGAGCATATTATAACCCATTGAGGTGATGATTCTTGCCCAAGGTCATAAGAAGAATTGTGCATGAGGCTAGTACACATAGTCCCAGTTACTCACATGTATATGTGTGTGTTTCCTCACTGAACCACATTATTTTAGGCTAAAAAGGGAAAATGTTTACAGAGAAATATGTGGGAAAGTTACAGAAGAAAGATTTTAATCAAAATTATGTATTTAATCTTCCACTTCCGTTCCCCATCTGGAATCCGAATTCTTCCTCATTCTACTGTTTTGGATGAGAACAGCTGCTTGTGATGATATAGGCAGTCTTCCCCAGCCTTCTGCTTCAGGCAGCAGTTTATGCCTTTCTCTTTGAAATTAGCTGGAACCGTTTTAAACATTTTCTGTTTCCTCTAGGCACATTAAATGCCAGGATAAGGCTTAAAGCATCTGTCCTTCTCAAAATTATATGAAGATTTTACAATGTTTCTTGATTATTTAAGGGCCAGCAAATTAAGAATGTAAGAAAAGAAGTTTACAGCTAGATTAGGTCAAGAAAAAAGAGATAGAAAATGTCAGTGTTTAGAGTGTAGAAGAAGGTAGCACTTGGAGAGAGGAAGGTGTATTTCACATCAAGGATGTTCCATGCAGAGAACATAAATACAACTTACCTAAAGAATTTAGACATCATGAAGAAAATAATAGACCCCATTCCTTTGCTATGTTGGTGAAATAATCCAGTATGTACCGGATTTTCCTGGTTCACTAATTCCTCTATGAATATTTTCTGCCCACTCAGCCCCAGAGACTCCATTCTAACACAATCTTCCCCTCTGCTTTCTAGTCAGCCTGCCCTCCTTCCTACCTGGCCTCACTCCGAAGAACCTATTATTACTCTCTGTTGGTGATGTTCTTGTGGTACTTGGAAAGGCATACGCCTCTGGAAGTTTCCTTAAGGAGCATTAATTTGGCCTGGAGGCAGACCATTAAGGAAAATAAGGAAGACATGGACAGACTCTTAGAAAAAAATATAACAATGTCAAAGAAGAAAACCACAAGACTACTGCAGAGTATGGAAAGGAATTCCTAGAGAATAGGAGAATAGAATATTTTATCTACAGAATAAAATAAAATAGAAAGCCTTCTCTCTCTCCTCTCTCTCTCCTCTATCTCTATCTCTCTCTTTCTCTCTCTCTCTCTCTCTCTCTCTCTCATCTCTCTCTCTCTCTCATCTCTCTCTCTCTCAGTCTTACACACACACACACACACACACACACAAAGAAACTTATAAAGTTAAAAAGTGGAAGACAAATAGTGCTTGGGGGGCAGTAGAAATTTGAATTTAGTCATTTACTCCTGGGAATCTATATAAGATATACTTATTCTAAAACATAATACTATAGCTCCCTTTCGTGATGTGATGAATTCTCTGAATATAGGTCCAAGCCACATTACAAAATAGGTATTGCCAATTCCATTTCCTCATTGCATCTGTAAGTGATCATTAACCTCAAAATCTGGTAGAATACCATGTCCTGTTCTTACAGTTCCTGTCCTTCATCTGGGCAGCAGTTATATCTATTTTATAATGCTTGAGGGTTATGCCCTTCCCTAAACATTACATGCTTTACAAATTCTTGCTCAGCATTTAAAAGCAAGTTACTCTAAGAAGTTTAAGTACCTTAAACTTGTCCTTTCATAGGCAGGGTGATATTTCCCTCCTTGAGGCTGTCATAATTTCTGAGTCTCTATTACTATGCTGACTACACTGCACTACAATTATTTGCCACCTTCCTAGCCCGTCCTCTCAGTCATGTATATTTTGGTGGCAGGAGTCCCTTTTGTTTTTTCAGTAACATCAGGACCTATGACTGTGTCTAAAAAAGTAAAAATATCAATAAATATTTAAGGAAATTTGTGTCCATTTTTATTGTCCTTATCTATGGTTTATATTTTCTCTCTCTGATTTTCTCCCCCTAAGATCTTTTAGCTTAAGCACTTTGATCTCTATTTTCTATTACATTCTACTCCTTTCTTTAGTGCCTCATTTTCTGAATCAGTAAGTATGCTACACCAACTACTGGATCAATAAATATGTTTTTGCTATCACAAATTATAACACTACTTTTCCATTTTATTGTCTTTTTATATCTCACTCTATAGTCCTAGGATTTCAGAGTGAATACATGTTGCACAAAAACTTGCTGAAACAATATTTTAACTATGTTAATTTCTGACACATGAATTACATGAGACTGTCTTATAAAATGTGTCATTATGGGCTGGGGATGTTGCTGAGTGGTAGAGTACTTGCCTAGCATGTGTGAGGCACTGGATTTGAGTCTCAGCACTGCATATAAATAAATGAATGAAATAAAAGTATATCAACAACTGAAAAAATTTTAAAAATGTGTCTTTAAACATTTTCATTAATCCTAAGAAAATGAAAATATGAGACAACTGTTCTGATTAAGGAATAAGTGAAATGCTTTGTATTCTAAAAACTAAGATACTTCTGTAGAAATCACTATTGCAACCAACACTTTCTCTGCTGTTGGCTATAGTGAAATACAGAAAGTTTTGATCTTTCTTAATTCTACTAAATTATTCATCTCTGCACCCTTCATTTTCAAAATGTATAGAAATACTCAGAGAGGCTATGCTCCAATTGCATATAGTTCTTGATAATGGTAAAATCCTGGGTGAATAGGCAGACCAGAAATAGTCCTGATCTACCATATGATATAGGTGATACCATTGTACTTTTCCTTTATTCATTATAAGTATTCATTATTCTTACACTCTTTATTCCATCAACTAATTATCTGAATTATAGGGTCACAGGATGATGTTTTAAAGAGTGTTTTTCACAATGATTTCAGCTGATTCTTACACCAGAATTATCTCTAAACCTATTGCTAAAATTCATCTCCCTATGTCTAACCCCATGACTACTGAAGTAGATGATCTGGGGTTATAGTGTAGAATCTTCTTTTTTATTTTTTTTTTCAGTACAAGGGACTGAATCTGGTAGGGGCTCATAAATGCTAAGAAAAGTACTCTACACTGAACCACATCTCCAGACCTTTTTGATTTTTTTTAAAAAAGGAAACAGGGCCTTGTTATTTTGCCCAGGTTGACTTTGAACTTGCAATCCTTCTGCCTCAGCCTCCCTACTAGCTGGGATTATAGGTGGGCAATACCATGTGGAGTCAGAATCTTCCTTGTTAATGGGCATCCAAAGTGGCATGGATTCAAAATATAGTTTCTGAATGACAGACATATGGTATTCTCTATCTCTTTATAATAAGGAATTAAAGGAGATAACCCCCAGTGACAGATTCCAGGTTCCCAAAATGGGGAAAGAAATTCTTTGGAAAAGTAGGTGACACCTTCCCTCAACTCACCAATCCAATCTTGTAAATATTATTTCATGCTTATGATCACAGTACTGTTAGGCACATGAAGTACATATTATAGGTTTTTCTTACCCTACAGAGTCAATAAAAATAATTATGTTATAACATGTAGGTGAAGGGATTTTAATATCATGATTTCCTAATGATTATATTAAATGGCAAATCTCATGATACAATTGTTTTCAGAAAAGGTGGCTTAAGTTCTGTAATTGCAAAAGTCAATTTTTGGTAGGAATTTCTCAATATTTGACTAGCATAAAACTTAAACATTATGATAAGGACTAACTTAGGACTAATACTCCCTCTGAAAACCCTTTAGTATGTCTCAGTATGAGATCAAATCTGTGAAAAAGATGGGTTACCAAAAGTTGTATAAGTCAGTATTTGTCCTTTTTTAATACACACCCATGGAAAACTCTTTACCATTTACTTATCATTACAGCACTTTTCTCCTCTAGTAATATGGATAAATATGCTCTCAATTCTTCTTGAAAACATTATATTTCACCAATGTGAATTTTGGCAGCCATCCAGTAATATCCGGAGTATATAATTGAGACTAAAAAAGGAGTAAGAAATATGTGGAACAGCATTCTTTCTCCATCTAGTTGGTTTTACCTTTCAAAAAATCATCTGTCCAAAGATACATGTAGAATTTGAAAGTGTGGAATCATATGAATTCATTTGAAACAAGAAGTAAGAGTATTCATTAAAATGAGCAGACAGTGCATGACTAAGACTGTTCAATCTGTTTGGTTCTATGCTAACACCCCAATCTGATACTCATCCTTTCTCTTCATTGGTGCATGTTAAATATGCAGGGTGAGAAGTTTTGTTGCGGCATATTAATCCAAGCACATAACATAATTTAATCAGTTTGACTCCAGATATCTACATTTACTTTTCCTCCTCCTTTCTGCTTATCACCTTCCTATACTCTAGTGGACTTCCTTCTGCTTTCATGACATATCTTTTTTCCCCCTTTTTCCCCCTTTAGCTTCCAAATATAAGAGGAATAAGGAGTATGTGAGAATATATTCCTTCCAAACATAATGGTACTTTTCTTTCTGATTATGGCTTATTTCACTTAATATGATACTCTCCAGATCCATCCATTTATGTTCAAATGGCATAATTTCATCCTTTTTTCTGACTGAATAAAACACTATATGTGTGCATGTACTATATTTTCTTTATCAATCTCTCTGTTGATGGGCAACTATGCTGGTTCCATTGCTTAACTATTATGAATTGTGCTTCAATAAACATAGGTATCATGTATCTCCAAAGTATGATGACTTTAATTATTTTGGATAAGTAACCAAGAGTGGTACAGACGTGCCAAAATATGTTGAAGAAAAGACAGCCTCCATGATAAATGGTCCTAGGGAAATTGGATATCCATACATTGAAAAATGAAACTAGATTTCTATCTCTCACTCTGTACAAAAGTCAACTCAGAACAAAGATCAGAAATTTCGCAAACACCAGAAAACAAACAAAAAAAAAATAGGGAAAACAATCTAACATGTAGGCAAAGAGAACAATTTCCTAATTAGTATACCTATAGCTCAGTAAATAATACTGAAGCTATAGCTATACTGAAGCTATTCATTGATATCCTATCAATGAATAGGATAACATCAAAATAAAATCTTCTGCACAGCAAGGGAGACAATTAACAGAGAGAAAAGATAGCATACACGATGGGAGAAAATCTTTGTCCACTACTCTCTGACAGAGGATTAATATCCAGGAAATACCAAGATCTCAGAAACTCAACCCCCAAAAAGCTAGTAACACATTCAATAAATGGGCAAATTAACTGAACAGTTTTCTGTTTTTCCACATTTTTATTGGGGCATTATAGTTGTACATAGTGATGGGATTTGTTCTTACATAATTGTACATGCACACAATATAGTATAATTTGGCCAATATCACTCTCTAGCCTTTCTCCCCTCCTTCTGTGCCTCCCACCCCACCCCTTGTTTCCTTTCCTCTACTGATCTCCCTTTGATTTTTAGGAGATCCACTCCCACCTTTATTTTCCTTCTACCTCTCTAGCTTCCACTTATGAGAGAAAACATGATCCTTAACCTTCTGATTTTGACTTATTTTGTTTAACATGATGGTCTCTAGTTCCATCCATTTTCATGAAAATGCCATAATTTCATCTTTCTTTATGGCTGAATAAAATGCCATTCTTATATATAGCACATTTTCTTTATCCAGTCATCCACTGATGGACACCTAGGCTGGTTCCATAGTTTGGTTACTGTGAATTGTCTGCTATAAACATGGGGTATGCATGTATCACCTTAGTAAGATGACTAATTCTTAGGGTGAATACTGAAAAGAAGCATAGCTGGGTCATATGTTCATTCAATGCCTAGTGTTTTGAGGACTCTCCACATTGATTTCCATAGTGGTTTTACTAATTTACAGTCCCACCAACAGTGTAAAAGTGTTCAGTTTTCTACACATCCTCGGCAGCATTTATTATTTGTATCCTTGATTACTGTCATTCTGACTTTGGTGAGATGAAATCACAGTATAGTTTCCATTTGCAGTTCCCTGGTTGCTAATGATGTTGAATGTTTTGTTTTTTTTTTTTCATGTATTTTTCACCATTTGTATTTCTTTTTAAAGAAGTGTCTGTTTAGTTCATTTGCCCATTTATTAATAGGGTTATTAGATTTTTGGTGTAGTTTTTCAAATTTTATTGGTTCCTTTTCATCTTAGATGATAGTAGAATTCATTTTGACCTAATTATAAAAACATGAAATATATCTTATGCTGTAAAGTTTCTTAAACTCCATACATACTGTAGATATTAATCCTCTGTCAGAAGAGTAGCTAGTAAAAATTTTCTCCCATTCTGTGGGTTCTCTATTCACATTCCTAATTATTTCCTTTGCTGTACAAAATCTTTGTAATTTGGTGCTGTCCCATTTATTAACTCTTGGCATTAATTCCTGAGCTTTAGTGTTCTTATTGACAAAGTCATTGCTTTTCCTAAAAGCTGGTGTGTTGAACCTGTGTTTTCTTCTAGGAGTAACTAAACAGACAATTTCAAAAGAAACAGTGCAAAAGGACAATTCTAGGGAAAAAAATTCAACATTTTGGTCATCAGAGAAATGCAAATCAAACTCACTGAGATTCCATCTCACTCAATAAAGATTGGGAATCATCAAGATTACAAATAACAATGAATGATGTAGAGGATGCAGGAGAAAGGAACTCTTGTATACTCTTTGTGGCAATGTGAATTAGTACAGCCTCTATGAAAATCAGTATGGAGTTTCCTCAAAAAACGAAAATTTGATACTTGCCTTTTAATAGATAAAAATCGAATTGTTTTGTCACAGATTAGATATATAAGACAGAGTAAAACTGATTTATTTGCTACTCTAAAGATGTAAGATAGAGAATGATTCTGTTATAACAATTCATCCAAGTTCCTCCTCATTAGAAAATTCCATACTTGTGGATAACCAAGGAAATTGTTTCTGTCATAACCTTGCCAAAGATCTCCTTTCTCCTTTATCCATTTTGTGTGATCTGTTGACCATATTCTGTGTTTGAAAACTGATTCATATCTTATACCTACAATCTATGTTAGACAATCAACCTCTCTATAATTTTATGTAAAGATGCAAAGGGCATTATTAATTGTCTTTGCAGAATTTTAGTCAATTTTAGTATTGCACAAATCGGTACAAATTTTAAAAATCAATTTAATTTAAACTTCCTGTTCTATGTGATTGCTAGTAATATAGAAAAATATTATATATTTCAGGGGTATGATAGACGTGGTCAAAGTTAAATGGAAAGCACATGAAATCATCATCATGCCTACACATAGTGATTTCTCTAAAACAATTAGCTGCAAGGATTATTCCAGTACAGAATTCTAACTCCTCTTGCTGTGTGATTTAGGACAACATTAATTTATTTGAGCTCTGAACTCCCATGCTGATATCTACTGTTTATGGTATATTAATGGGACACATTGGTATGCAATCTGAATCAAAAGAGTTATATGGTACAGTACAATATCTGAAAATTGTTGATAGACTCCATCTATTCCTTGTGTTGTATGACTAAAAATCCCTTTAGCTATGCTTTAATCATAGTCATTTAATACCAATGTAATGCATCATTTATATGATCATAGTGGGAAATATCTATATGCATAGTGGACTGTAAAATCAAAGTCAAGTTTCCAAAACAATTTTGTTGTTAGGCAGAAGAGTTGCCAGCTTATAAGGTGAACTATAGGTAAAAAATCCTTTTAATGTAGTTAGTGATGTTTGGTTGATCTCTAAGATCCTAAAAGTTGATTTGGTTTGGTGCTTTCTGTACCATATGCTCCAGAATTGTCTTGGATGGAGAGGATGAAATTTCAACACATACAAATTGTATTGACTTTCAGGTGATTCTCACGAAAATGTCAAAGGGTAGAGGAGGGTAGACTGGTGAAGGCTATACTCTGCCTGATAGTGTATGACCAATAACTTTGTACATTTCTCTTTAATAATTATTAGATATTGTACTGTCCATCTGCACCAAATACTGCACTATAGAAGACTGAAGAAATAAAAATATTTAACCCCAAATAATTTACAATTGACTGATTATTGGTTATGTAGCATTGACACAACTGTGAACAGTATAAAGTAACATAAAACTGAGCATTCTATTTAGTATTACAGAATATAGGTAAAGGTTCTGAGAGGCCTAAGTGTGCTAGTCAATGGAGTGAAATTGAAGATTTAGTTATGTAGGAAGTGGGACCTGAGTTAATTGATATGATTTTGATTATCAGAGGGGTAAAGGAAATATTCATTCATGTCATTTATGTTTAATAAACACTTACATAGCACTTAGTAGATGTCAGGTACTGATTGAAGCAACTGATTCAATCTTTATAAGAAACTTATCATCCCCACTTTGAAGTTTAGTAAACTAAAGTATGGAGATTTTCTAGGTGTTTAGCTTAATGTGCATAGATATTCAATGTGGAGAGGAGATTACATATTTCCCATAAAAATGTAAATGCAAACCTGACTAGATACACCATGTATATGGTAATTAGAGAAAGATTTTATAGAAATATTTTATCAAGGAAATTAAAAGTCAACTAGAGAGAATTGAGGTGCCCATTTGAAATCATTGAAAGTTTTTGAACAGGGAGATAACATGATGAAGAGCATTATTTTAGAGAGACTAGTCTGACAGTGATGTAATGGGACAAGTTGTTATGGCAGGGAAAGGCTGGTCAGAAAAGGCAGCTAAAAGCTTCTTTAGTAACCCAGGCATGAGATAACAAGCTCCTGAATTCAAGTGTTAATGGAAACAGACTAATTTTAAGAAAAAGTAAAAGAAAAATAACAGAAATTCATGAGTATGGAAGATGAAAAAGAAAAAAAAGAGAGGTAATGGTTTTAAGTTTCAGTAACTAAAAGGATGTTGTACTTCTGACAAAGGTAAGGATGTCAGAAGGCCATTCTATTAATTATTCTGGTAAGTGATCTGCTGGTAAGACGGAGTCAAACATTTTTCCCTGTGTGTCTGCCTCTCATACTCTGCTTCTAAGTTAGCTTTTTGGAGCTGAAGCATTCCCATTATTGCATGGGCACTGGGGACTTGAACCCAGAATAGAAGAAAAATCCTGCACCTTGGATATTGGAATTCTTAAAGTGGCTATGTGGTTTAAAGAATGTATTGTGCGATTATACATGGTATCATGATTTTGGGATGCTTTGAACATATTCAAAATGGGCAGTACTAAGCTCAAATTACCAATTAAAGCTATGCACTCAGTCAAATAGATTGATCTTCCACACCTTTCTGCTTGGCTTTTTGTCATATTTCACTGTTTTCTTCAGTCTGATAATTAGCTTGTGCTCCCTTCCCCCCATTCATTAACCCTGGTGGGTGGCAAAGACAGCTTTGCTATATGTTCCCAAATGGAAAAATATGCTTTAATAAGTAGCATTACCCATGTGGTTTCATTTCTAGCCGTGTGATCAGTGAGGTCAATTAATTTATAAAATATGCTGTTAAAATGTGTTTCATATCTAATATACAGTGGAGAATGAATGACTCTTGGCAAAGGCTTTTTGAAAACTGCCTCTCTGTTCTATATACTGCTTAGTAAGAGAAATTCTCTTTGGGCCAACTTGTCCTCTACTATTCTTTACTGCTAAACTTCTTTTCCACATCATCTACAATGCTTGATGAACTCTATCATATGGAACTACCTGTTTGCATTCTATGTAAGATAGATGATTTTTGTGTCAGCTGCTGATTGAAAAAATAACATTAAATAAATTAATTATAAATAAATGAATAAATAAAATAAATATTACAAGGACCAATATATTGTCTTATGTATACCCAATTTACTCACATAGGTATAATGGCAAGTGCTAGTATTATAAGGCCTCTGCTAGTACTGACTTAGAATTGGGGAATATTCAAGATTGATAATAGTTATTTCAATGATTTTTTTTTTCAAAAGCTGCTTAAAGAGACACAAGTAAGATGAAAGGCTATATTTGAAAGTGTTTCTGCTGATATTACTAACACAGGTGTACTTTAAATCAAAATAGCTTCTTTCTATTTTGCTTCCCTTTTAGGTTGAGTAATGAAATGAGATTGGTTATTTCACTTTGATGTTTTTCTTTTTGATTTTAGGATCCACTTAGGACAATGCCATTAAATTTTGGTTTCTCCGTGGTGACCCACAGTAACTTGTCAAGGTTTAAGGATAAAATATCATGAAAATGTTTTATTCACCTACATAAACAATTTTGTTTTGCTTGCAGTTCAGAGTTCCCATTCAAGTTAATGGATGTATGTATCTATGACAAAGAAAGAATAAAGCATAGAAGAATTGATAAGTCCATCCTTTGTCAATACAATTCAATTCAATAAGTTGATGTTCTATATGTTGGTGAAACTGAGAAAAGATCTTGAAAACAACTGAGAAAAGTGAGCGGAAAATGTTGCTGTCCTAAAGGATATAAGAAAGTGTCTACAAATCTTCTGATATGGGTGGTATGTAGTTGAAACATATATTTTAGGACTTATTTTCATTCTGCCTCTCTGTAAAACTCTCTCAATTTTAACACTGGTATTTGTAATGTTCTTAAATTTTTTTTCTTGAACAAACAGGAAAAATGAAGTATTTGTTTATAAAGGATAAAGTGGGGGAAATGTGACATTTAGATTCCCAAACAAAGGTTTCAAAATTAAGCCTATTGCCAACAAATGAATTTGTAATGCATTTCTTCTCAAGTGTTATTTATCAGGTGCCCAGATGTACATGGCACCATGCTAACTACTATACAATACAAATTAAATAGATGTGGTTCCTGTTATCTACTAGTTTACATCTTCCTTCCATTCAAATGTTCTAGCAGAGTGCTTAAAAGGGTAAAATCATTCTCTCTCCCTCAAGAATAGGTTATTTATGTTGTTCTTGATATGCGTGGCTGGGTAAGAGATGTAAAAGAAGTGGCCAGGGCACTCTTTGTGCCCTTCCTCTAGTCATTATTTGCAGAAAGGGTCTAAGCATCTAAGATGTTAACTAGAAATTCCAAATATTTTCGTGGTTAGTACCTGCTTCTAAGAGAAGAGAACATCTCTCTCTTTGGAGGTTGAGAGCTAATTGTTTGACAAAGCAATTTTCCCTCTGTACATATAACCCTAGAAATCTTGAAGAAAAATTTTTCACCTCTATTACAATCTGAATGATAAATCCACATGCTTTTTGGTACTCACAACTGCAGACTTATGAGTCTTCTAGACAGATTATTATTAAATTAAGTGGTCATAAGATAGACATAGTATGATGGAAAGAGCTCAGACAGAAAATTAGAAGAACTGGATTTTAGTCCTGGCTCAGATACTAAATACCTAGCTAACTAGGCCAAGTCATTTCACATTTGATCTCTAGTATCTTTCTGAATTAAAAGAATGGAATTAAATGCTTTTCAATTATAATATTCTGTAGAGCTACATGTAAATTGACCACTATATCAAAGTTGTTCAGTGATCTATGAGTAAGCAAAAGGAGAGAGATCTAAATTTTTGTTCCATGCTATATATCAATGTTTTCATATTCTTTTATGCAATGTAGAATGTGACCACTTTTGAAGTTGAACATTATAAAAATTAGCAGATGATCAGATTAAAATCAAGAAAGGTAGTTTAGAATTCTAATAGAAAAAAATTATTTGTTGGTGCTGGAAAAACTGGAAACCCATATGTAACAAAATGAAACTAAACCCCTATCTTTCACCCTGTACAAAGCTCAACTCAAAATGGATCAAGGACCTAGGAATTAGACCAGAGACCCTGCACCTAATAGAAGAAAAAGTAGGCCCAAACCATCACGTGCACTTAGGACCAAATTTCTTTAACATGACTCTCAAAGCACAAGAAATAAAAGCAGGAATCAATAATTGGGATAGATTCAAATTAAAAAGTTTTTTCTCAGCAAAGGAAACAATCAACAATGTGAAGAGAGAGCCTTCAGAGTGGGAGAAAATCTTTGCCACACACACTTCAGATAGAGCACTAATCTCCAGAATCTATAAAGATCTCAAAAAACTCTACCCCAAGAATACAAATAATCCAATCAATAAATGGGCTAAGGAAATGAGCAGACACTTCACAGAAGAAGATCTACAAGCAATCAACAGATATATGAAAAAATGTTCAACATCTCTAGCAATTAGAGAAGTGCAAATTAAAACAAGCCTAAGATTTCATCTTACTCCAATTAGAATGTCTATTATGAAGAATACAAGCAACAACAGGTGTTGGTGAGAATGTGGGGAAAAAGGTACACTCACACATTGCTGGTAGGATTGCAAGTTGGTGCAGCCACTCTGGAAAGCAGTGTGGACGTTCCTTAGAAAATTTGGAATGGATCCACCATTTGACCCAGCTATCCCACTCCTTGGCCTATACCCAAAGGACTTAAAATCAGCACGCCACAGTGATGCAGTCACATCAATGTTCATAGCTGCTCAATTCACAATAGCTGGGTTGTGGAACCACCTAGATGCCCTTCAATAGATGAATGGATAAAGAAACTGTGGTATATATACACAATGGAATGTTATTCAATCATAAAGAATAAAATTATGGCATTTGCAGGTAAATGGATGGAATTGGGGAGATATCATGTTAAGTGAGATAAGCCAATCCCAAAATACCAAAGGTTGAATGATTTCTCTGATAAGTGGTTGATGACACATAATGGGGGGTGGGAGGGAGGCAAGAGTGGAGGAAGGATGGATTGTGTAGAGGAAAATGAGGGGGGGATGGGGGGAAGAAAAGTGTCAAAATGAGACAAAACATCATTACCCTATGTCCATGTATGGTTATGCAAATGATGTGACTCTACTTCATGTACAACGAGAGAAATGATAGTTGTGCCCCATTTGTGTACAATGAATCAAAATAATAAAAAAAATTTTCTTTAAGGAAAACCACTGAAAATATAAGAGACTTGATAGCATCTAATTTTACATTATGGGCAAGTAAAATAATTTGAAATGCAAAATCTTGGAGGTTAGGATTTCTGTCCAAAATCTTTTGAAGAATAGTTTGCTTTGCTTTCAGTAGAAGGAGCACAGAGATATCTGATCCCATTTTCTCCTTCTTTTTGGATGTCATGGTAAATGGCAAATGGAAAGAGTCTAGTTGGAAGATTTCATTAAATCTTAAAGGAAAACAATAGACTCAAGATAAGGGAATGTGGAAGGGTCTCTTAAAAAGGATAATACATTACCTTTCTTTTTCTTTAACAGAATAAATATTTCTGAATCTCACTTGTTAGGAAAAATTACAATTTGGGTATTAAATCTTTGGTAACATTTATTTTCTACTTCAGAAACCAACTGTTACAGAATAAGTCTTTGAAATTATTTTTTTTTTGGTTCATGTTTTCATCCATTGGTTAAAAATATAATCAAAGAGTATCAGAGCTGGGAAAATCACAGAATCTTACCTGTTTATTTTCCATATGAGCAAGTCCTCTCTACACAAGTGACTTACCTAAGTCATTACCATTTTAATTTGCAAAGTTAGGCTTATAATGTAGCATGAATTCTGAAAAATAGGAGAGGGAGAGAGAGGTAGAATGAAAAGTAGAAAAACAAAGGGAAAGGAATAGCAAATCTGAAAAAATAAAATATACAAATTTTCATCTGAATCAAGGGTCATCAAACTATAACTCCTGGCCAAATACAGCCTGCTTCTGTATAGACCTCAACTTAAGAATGATTCTTTTATTTTTTAAAATATTTTTAGTTGTAGATGGACTCTATGTCTTCATTCATTTTTTATGTGCTGCTGAGTATCAAACTCCAATACCTCACACATGCTAGGTAAGCACTCCACCACTGAGCCAAAACTCTAGCCCTGACTTTTTTAATTTTTAAAGGATAATTTGAAAAATAAAAAATTATGTGACAGAAACTGTATGTGGCCCATAAAACATAGAAGATTTTATATCTCGTCCTTTACAGAAAACATTCATCGATCTCAGATTAAAATGCTATACTGAGAAGACAGACAGAATATGGCTAACCAAAATTAAAATGACCTTCAGAGCAATCCCACAGTGCTTGTATTCATTTAGTAACAGTTTTCTCTATCCATATTCCATTCCAATCCACTGCATTCAATTCTTTGATCACTGAGACCAAAAGAAGAGTTTGTTTTTTTTTTTTTTTAGAGACCACCGAGATCTTATGCTCAGGAATCAAATATAATGTTCAGAATAAGTGTAAAGGTCAGAAAAGGAATTACAAACTCTTTGCTCTTTCCATCCTCTAGTTTTTGATTTTACATTTTCAACATGTTACATCATGTTTATTTTCCTTTTCTTTCTGTGAGGAAATTTTTATTATGTTGAACCATCTAAAATTGGTGATATTCAAATATTTTTGACTTATGAAATAGCACTGTCTCATGGTTCAGTATAGTAGATTTGCGGTTGCCATTTCTTCTTATGCTTTTGCCTTGCATTGTTTTGATGTATTTAACTCGTGGTACTTTTGTCTGGGTTTATCCAGCTCCCCATTTGTGCAAGCTTCTTTATACAATGTAGACTTGGTTTCTAAGTTCATATACTTCTCTAAGTTTGCAAAATCTTAGTTGACTGAAACTACTCAGTCTCATGTAAAGTGCACTGACTTGGTCCTTACTCTCCATAGGCATATACAGTGGAACTCAATTCAGTTCTCTGGTAAACAAATGATTTCTATTGTCACTTTTCAATCATATGGAAAACATGGAAAACACACCTAAAAGCACATAATCTTTTTTAAAAAGATTTTCCACATCATGTACAACCACAATACTGGAATCCTAATTAGAATAAAATATACTCTATGTTTGTATACATATGTTAAAATATACTGTACTGTCATGTATATCAAAGGACAAATAAAATTTTTTAAAAAGACTTTAGCCAATTATAGAACATGAAAAAAATGGAGTGATTAAATATTTTAGCAACTAAGTTTTATCATCTATGGCTGCATATGGCTTAGTCTAACTGAACTGAACTATCAATGTTCATCATTACAAACTTTTCTTAAAGTGGTGCTCAAACAAGTTTGCAGAAATGAGGTTTACTGTGAAGATATGTGGTCAATTAGAATCAAAGATGATCCATTGTTTGCCTATATATTATGCATCATGATGTAGTAGTGCAAAGACCAAGAGGTCAGCATATGTAGATTTCTTCTCACAGAAATGCCTTTGTGAATATAGTTGTTGATTATTCCACACATTATGCCATATTTAAAATGATATTGAAGAAAAGAAAATGTTATAGCATTATAGTGTAGGGGAAAGCTTTTAGGTTTATTACAATGGCTTAGAGCATTCAATTTTGTATCACGTCAATTTGAATTTGTATCCTAGTTCCTTCTATTACTAGTTATGTGTACCTTGGGTCATATTATATTATCTTTATTTTTCTCTATAAAATGGAGATATCACCTACCCCATAGATTTCTGGTGAATGTAAAAGGATGTAGTATATGTAAAATAAGCATTCAATAACAGTTTTGGAATTCATATTTGTAGAAATAATAAGAATAAATTAGCATGTACGATAATGAAATAGATGATAATCTCTAAATTTACTCAAGAACTGAACAGCTTCAGATAAAGAAATTAAATGAAGTTACTACAATGTTAATAGGGAAAAAAAGTTCCAGAAAATGAATTCAAAGAAGATACATATTTCCTAAAGTTCATTGGAAACATAATGGAATCTAGTGCTTAATATAAACAGGAAGGGAGCTGAAATACAGATACTTTTATTTTCTTCATTATTCACTCACTCTTTCAATATATGCTTTTTGAGTACATTGCAATATTCAAGAGACTATTCTAGAATGACAGGAAGGGCATAATATAAAGAGAAAGTTTGTACACTTGAGTGTTTCACTCCAGTGGTTTGTAATTTTACAAAATTTTGAATAGACTCCTGATCAAAAATAGCAAGAAAGAAGTTTCTCTGGTTAAACAGAAAGTGAAGGGACATGAGAACATATACATTAGTATCCCTCTCTCTACCCATCCCAGGGTCCCCAAAGGCATCTCCACTGACCTTAAATTTTATGAAACACAGTTTGAAAACAAGTGACACAGTCTGTTACAAAGATGATTTTCCTAAAATCCCAATTTTAGGGTTTCTTACTTAGTCTATAACACAGGTAGCAACTTTTAATTAATACATTATGTTAGATAAATAATTGGGTAGGCTATTTTCCATTCCTGTACCCATAATTTCATTACCTAATTGTTCTAACAAGAGTCCATGAAAAATAAGACCGGAGAAAAGCAAATTCATATTGGGAAGGGAAAGACCATCTGGTAAGTTGAAATTTTTTTGCACGGTCTAGGAAGATAGGCCTGGCACTGCTCCACATGTTGAACCTATATTGCTGGAAGTAGAATTCATGTGCCAGGCAGGAAAGAAATGCAAGAGAGATAGGAAAAATGTTTAAAGACCACTAAACTAATTTTCTACCATGTACTTTTTCTTCTGGTAAGTTCATGATGAAGGGAAATTCATTTTTTTCTATTAATTCATGATAGAAAGGAAGGACTCTAGAGTACCTTAAGTTGAAACCATGTGTTTGACCCATTTCATAAAACAAACATCTCTCCAAATACCATGTAAAGACAGAAAAATTGTTACATATACTTTTTTGGATATTATCATGCCAAGAGATAAGGGACAATGGAAACATCTCAACACGTAGAGAGAAAAAACTGTTAGCAAGATGTCCTAAGGTGTCATAGGCATCTTCAAACTTTTAAAAGGTCCAGTTTGAGCAGTGAACTCTTAGACACAATTTGAGCAGTGAACTCTTAGACACAATTTCTATAATAGATAATATAACACCTATCATAGGAATAACTCATACTTTAGACAAAAATAATAAACATATGTCTCTGAAGTTTACTAGGCATAGGTTTCCTAGATATCAAAATTAATGTAATGAATGGACATTTCACCTTACCATCAAATAGAATAGGATAAAGCAAGACCTGGTGACTTCTTCCTAGATTTCCAGAGTACTTCCCCAACACAACTTAGCCACAAACTGATGGACTATTATGTTGCCTCTTAGTCTTTGTGTATAGATGTTATGGAAAAACATTTCTACTATCACTCTACTAATTTTTGCACATTATAAAAGTCTCAGATTAAGTTTTACTTTCAAATAATGGCAACAATAACAACAGTAATGAGAATAATGATTTTTTTTTTGGTTGGCATTAGCCCCCTGTTGCCCCAAGTCCATTCTGGCTGCATTTCCTACATGCTTCTTGTATCATTTCAATATCATATATCGGACTATATATTAGCGTATTTAATTGTTGCTGTCCCTTACTAGACTGTAAGCTCATTGGGGATAAAAGTGTTATTTGTTTTGATCATCACCATGTCCCCAAACATAGAAAGGAACAGCTACATATTAAATAGAGTGAATGGAATGAAGCAAAAGAGGGTGATAGAGTTAATAAACAAAGAAATAGTTCCTTGCTCTATTGACTGCAAAACTACCTTTGTGTTTGATATGATTTGAATGGTGCTAGAACAAATCTCCCCAAAACAACCCGATTTTCTCAGAGTCTGAATTTCCACCATTTACAACTTAAATTTTTTGGCCTAGAAAGACTGTTTGGTATTTCAATAGTTCTGTTATATTAACACTCTCTGTTCCACCTTAGTAGAGAACATAAAAATCCTGAGCTATGACATGGGCAAAATGAGATTCTAGGGCACCATTATCCAATAGGACTATTTGTTGTTGATTTTTGGGGTACTGGAGACTGAACTCAGGGGCACTCAACCACTGAGCCACATCTCCAGCCCTATTTTGTATTTTGTTTAGAAACAGGGTCTCACTGAGCACCTTGATTTTGCTGAGACTGGCTTTGAATTCATGATCCCCCTGCCTCAGCCTCCTGAGCTCTGGGATTACAGGCTTGCACTACCACATCTGGCATCCAACAGGACTTTTATAATGAAAGTAACATGGCTAGTGCAGCTGAGAAATAGAATTTTTAATTTAGTCTAAATTTAATTAGCATAAATAGCCACATGTGGCCAGTGACTACTGTATTGCATAGTTCAACTCTAAAGTGGAAAGAATACCAAAAAGATAAAAAGAAGAAGAAATAGAATTGTAGAAAGTGGGATTTCAAAAGCTACTGTAGCTGTAATGCTCACAAGTCCAATTCTCATTCAGGAACAATTTGAGTTGGATAGTACATGACAATTATGGGGACAAAAAGTAACCAAAGATGGAGGCTGGGGTTGTAGCTCAGTGGTACAGCACTTGCATAGCATGGGTGAGGCACTGAGTTTGATCCCAGCACCACATAAAACTAAATAAGCAAAATAAAGGTATTGTGTCCATCTACAAATAAAAATAATTTTTAAAAAGTAACCAAAGATTTAGTCATTAGATGAGCCATAATACATATAGTTGGCATTGTTAATGGAGATCGCTACTATTTCAATATACTTGTATTCAAGAAGTCTTCAAGATTGTCCAAATCCAGAAAGCATCACTATGTTTTCTTATAGACCGGTATCCCACTCAAGTACAAGTCATTTGACTTAAGTTAGTGCAAATTAGAATCTCCAATTTACTGCAGCATTTTTTATTTTTAATTTATGTCCATCTTTTTAATGTTGTTGAGTCATAGCATGATGACATTTTCCATAATGCTTAATGGTATATGATGACTTTGCAACCAGAAACGCAGACCATTTAGGAGGAACTTAATGAATGGAACTGTCACCAGAATCAATAAATGCACTGGTTCATTCCTAAGTTTAAGATAAATCTTTCATGTGTGCAAGTAACTTATCTAATAACTTTTCACTATTGGTGTATAGACTTCAAATAAATATGAAAATTGTGGTGTTCCTTGACTTTCTGTATTTTGGCATCATTACATGTACTTAATGCCCGTAATTTATGACTGTGTAAACATTCATAAGATATTTCATCTCTGCTGGTTGCCAAATATATGGTTGAAAACGTAAATTTATGAAAGTTAAAGGTGGCAATGAATTCAAATAGAATTAACTGAAACAAAGGCAATTCCTACATGTATACATGTACAGAAGTAGTTTTAGCATTTATCTGACTTCTTCTGATAGGTTATCTTCTCACATAAGTATCAGCATAGTTTGTCTGCTCTACCTTGATACTCATTAAAGATTTGGCCCCCCAGTACTGAGTATTTGAGTGAATTGACCAGTTTATTGTGTCAGAGATGTTGCTGTACACATTCAACATAGGATAGACTTAGTGTCATTCCTTCTGATAAAAGAAGCAAGACTGAAATGGAACCATTGCTTTTATTTATGATGATACATACGTATTTATATGACTTGAAATTGAGGCCACATCAAGAGTGTATTACAATTAATGCAGTTCAATGAAGTTTTAAAATCCTGGCTGTTTTTATTATAATACAGGATTATAGGTTTAGAACTTTTGATCAGATTCTTTTGTCAAACCAATCAGCATAGCCTACATTGATGGTACAAACTCAACTGAAAACCCAGAAATATTTGTTTTTTCCTTCATGATAACATGTTGGGGGAGAGAGTTGCTCAGTTTACAAAATACTGTGTTTCTGTATCTTTTCAGTTCCCCCTTATCTCTGAGGCCATGTAGATAGAGTATCTTTTCTAGATCCATCTGTGTTGACATAAATCATAGGAATTTCTTCATTTTTAAGGTGAATAATATCCCAATGTGAGCATAAGTCTCATTTTCTTTGTCTATTTATGTTTTGATGAATATGGTTTGATTCCATATTGTGGATATTCTGAATGATGTTGCAATGAACAAAAAATGTAAATATCTTCTTGACAAACTAATTAAACATATGCCATATGATTTCTGGATCACATGTTGGTTCTATTTTTAATTTCTTTGAGCAAACTTCATATTGTTTTCCATAGCAGCTGCTTCATTTTAGGTTCCTGCAGAATGTGGTACGATTTCTACAGAACTTCCAACACTTTGCTTTCTTTCTTTCTTTTTCTCTCTTTTAGTTTATTTTCTTGCTTGTTTTGTTATTTTATAATGGCCATTTCCTAACAAGTGTGAGGTGATATTACTTGTGGTTTTGATTTGCATTTCCCTGATAAGTAATGATTTTGAGCATCTTTTCATATACTTGTTTGCCATTTGTATGCCTTCTTGGGAGAAATAACTACTCGCTTGAATACTTGTATGATTTTAATTAGGTTATTAGATTTTTTGGCTATTGAACTTTTTGCCTGTTTTAGGCATCATAACAAAGAACTTTTCACCAAGACCAAAGTCAAGAAATTTTTTCCTTATGTTTTTATCTAATTGTATGGTTTCAGTTTTACATTGAAATCTTTAATCTATTTTGAGTTAATTTGTGTATGGTAAAGGATAAGGGTCCAATTTCTTTCTTTTGGATGTGGATATCCAGTTTTTCCAACACAATTTATTGAAGCGAATATCCTTTCTCAATTGTATATCCTTTTTTTTTTTGAGTTTGAAATTTTTATTCCATTTTCTAAGAAATAGCCTTTAAGCCAAGGAGTTTCATATACTGTTACTGCTTTTATACTGGTACTATGCTAGCAACAGCTGAAATATCTAAAATAATTCTTCCCAAAGTCAAATCAATTCAATATTTTTAACAAATAAATGGACAAGTTAACATATTTTAAGGTGATGAGTTTCAATGAATCCTTTGTCAGTACTGAAAAAATAAATGTATTTAAAGGAGTCTAAAAATGATGATGAGAAACTATATAAAATACCAATGTAAGAACAAATAAAATAATGGTGAGAACTTTTGTTTTTAGAATTTTTCTTCTAAAATTTTCCAAGCACATAGTACATTTTTGCTTTTTTTTATGTTTTTGCTAGTGCATCATACTTATACATAATAGTGGGGTTGATTGTGATATCATCACATGTGCATGGAATATAATTTGTTCCATATCAGTCCCCAGTACTTCTTTCCATTCCATCCTTTCCCCTGTTCCCCTTCCTCTAATTTTCTGTTATTTCTTATATATATATATATATATATGTATATAT
>JAJEJO010005106.1:102315-160405 GCA_020662805.1 Glaucomys volans | reverse complement strand
ATATATATATATATATATATATATATATGTAGATTGAACCTAGTGCCTCACACTTGCTGGGCAAGCACTCTCCAGCTGAGCTACAACCCATCCCTTATTTATTGTTTCTAATTGGTGTTTTATATGTATAAAAAATCTGAAATTTACTGTGAGATATTCATATATGTCCATAGCATAAGTTGGTCAAATTCATTACATAGTTTCTCCCTTTTGCTTTCTCTCCTCTCTTCCTCAATCCTCTTCCTATATTCCACTGATATCACTTCTATTTTTATGGAATGCCTTCTTTCTTTGTCTTATTTTGTGCTGGATTCTTCTTCACATGAGAAAAATATATGTCAATGATTTAGCAGTGCAATTCACAATTGTCACAATTGTCAAGTTATGGAACCAGCCCAGGTACCCATCAACAGATGAATGTATAAACACAATGAAACTTTACTCAGCTATAAAGATGAAAAAATTATGGCATTTTCTGATAAATGTACAGAACTGGAGAACATTATGCTAAGTAAAAAAATACAGACTCAGAAAGTCAAGGGTCCATTTTATGTTCTTAAAATATATGTATGGATTTATTTGTGATTTTTCTATTCTGTTCCATTGGTCTATTTTTATGCTAGTACCACACTGTCTTAATTATGATATCTTTGTAATAGATTTTAAAATCAGGAAGTGTTATGACTGCAGATTTGATCTTTTTCATAATGTTATTGCATTTTTATTCCTCTATTTTATTTCATGAATTTGTTTGTGGTGCTGAGGATCAAACCCAGTGCCATACATGGTAGGCATGTGTTCTACCACTGAGCTACAACTATGCAGCCCTTCCAGCTTTGACATTGATCAAAATTATATTAGTTATTTATTTTCCATTCAATAATTACAAGGCTTTGTTCAAGTTATTTAAGTTTATTTATTTTCAACAGTGCACTATGGGGGAAATCACAAAATGAAGAACTCATAGAACTGCATGGAAGAGTAAATGGAGGATATACACAGCTAAGCACAATAGGTGGCACATCTCAAGTCTTCTATAAATTCTTTCTGTTCCCCTTCCTCACTAATTTTCTGAGTATGATCTTCAGGCTTACAACATTAATATTACTAGATATAACTTGATAATTTTGGATCTATATCTCAAAGTGTTTTTAAAGGATAATAATAGTTTTAGTGCATATATAATTCATGACAGGTCAGGAGTCATCAAGTAAGCAAAAACACTCATTAGTAGTCATTGTTTAGAATTTTGTGACTTCTACCTCCTGATTTCTGAAATTCTCTTTTTTATTTTAAGCCCTCCTTATATTTCACTTCTTTATATTTACTAAACAGACAATTCACCATCGTGATGGCTATATGTCCTTTAACTCCTTCAGATTTTTTCACATAGTACTTTACTTCTGGTTTTATTTGATTCTATAGCTCTTATAGAAGCTATAGTCAAACATTTGAAAAATATTTTTTCACTGCATTTTAGAGCTCTTAGCTCACTTGGCTTTCTGCTTATTTGCTGCACCCAATCCTAAACCCTGAAGAAATCCTCAATGTCTGGTTTCCCCAAAGAAAATTTTATCTATATTTGGACCTTGGCTACTGTTTAGTCATTCATTCACTTTCCTTTCCTTGATGCCATTCATTTTATCTATAACAGTTATTACAAATCATTTCCACTCTAAACTTATAAACACAATTCTATCTCCCCATTTAGTAACTAACTTAATTTCTTACTTTATTAAGGAAAAGACTACCCTGAATGAACTACCTTCCCATCCTCCTATCTCAAACTTGCCCAGGATTTTATCTCATTATATCTTCCTTCTGTTTTGTCTGTGATAAGATATTTGTTCCTCCTCTTTTACGAAGCTAATCTCTCTGTTTTTCTCTTTTCTTACTATCATCTTACCCATTTGATCCTTCTCTCTTGCATCTTTAATATTTCTCTATGCTCACTGATATACTCTGATCTAGGAAAGACCAAAAAGAAGAGCATCAGAAATAATTAAAATAACAAAAAATATTCCTATAAACTACACTTCACCAAAGTTTAGGTCATACATCTAGTCTCCAAAAATTTCAAAAACAATTTATGGTCACTTTCCTATTTATCACATCCCAGTTTTCAGCTGACTAACAGTCAAGCAGTTTCTTCCACTAGTCTATTGAATCTAGTTCTGGAAGATCGCTAAATACCTCCTAATTGCTAAATTTCAGTGTTTCCCTAGCCTTCATTCTGCTTGGCCTCTCTATAACATTTAATATAATTCAGTACACTGACCTTCTTTATTAAAATTGTCTTCTTTCCTGACTTGCATGATTCTTTACTCTCCTGAATACTTGTGCTATTTTGGCCATCTGTCTTTGTCTCTTCTGCTGACTTATTTTCTTTTTCTGTCTCCTATATTATATGTATTACCTAAGGTTCTGCATTCAGTTCTCTTCAATTTACTTTTGCTTTCTCTCTCTTTTTTTTTTCTTTGGTAATGGGGATTGGACCAAAAGGTGCTTAGCCACTTCCCCAGCCATATTTATATCACTGTTCATTTTGAGACAAGGTCACACTAAATTGCTTAAAGCCTTGCTGAGTTGTTGAGACTGACCTCAAACTTGTGATCTTCCTGCCTCATCCTCTCCAGTCACTTGAATTACAGGCATGTGCACTACCACTCTGGGCTCTTCAAATCACTTTCATAACATCCACTATAATTATTTCAATCATATATATGATTTAAAATATTATCTCTGTTCAAATGATTTCTCTTAATTGAAATCTTCAGAAACAAGTTCTCTCTTTTGCCCCAAGCTCCACAGGTCCAAATGTCAAATAAACATTTAAATATTTTCACCTAGATAGATATTTATACCTCAAACACCAACTATCAAAAACTTAGCCTATTATTATCATCAAATCTTCTTCACTTACTTATTTGCATTTTCCAAATAGACATACTCATATGTTAAGAATCATTTGCAAAGCTTTCATTTCCCTTAAACAATTGTAGTAAGAATTTTCTATTATTAATTATAACTCTAAATTCTCTCCCTCCCTTTTCTCCTTTGTTATTTTTATTGTCACTGCCATTATCCTACTCAGTTTTTTAAAGCCTCACATCTGGACTCATTCCAATAATTTAGACACCTGACCCCTGACCTCCAACATGTTCCTATTCCAATCTGTTTAGAGTTACAAAAATAAAGCATTAATCATTTGCTCAATGCCATGAGATACCTTATGTCTTTTTTCCTTACCAAATGATTGAAGTTCGCCTTCCTTAGCCTGATGTGGAAGTTCACTAGTCTGAGCCTAACTTCTATTATCTAACTTTTTCTCAACTAGTTTCCTGCATATACCTTATGCTATAACCAAACTACACTACTTGATATTCTTTAAATCACAATCTATTTTTTCTACCTATCCCTTCTTCTTCTCTGGAAATGCCCTTCTCACATATTTGTTGATATCCTAGGCAAAATTCAAGATTTACGTAAAGTTCCCTTTCTTTGCAAAGTCTCCCCTTTTTCCCCTTGGCAGGAAGGAATTGCTACTTTGCACAGACTCTTAGAATTCTATTTTTATTCCTCTTATTACATGTGCTCTATATCACCTAAATAATAGATAGTTATGAGTGGTTCTGCTGCTCAACTTTAGTTCCATGAATACATGAGTTTAAACTTATATACTCCTGTCTCTATATAACACTTAACACAGTACTATGTACTTAGTAGGAACTCAAATATATTTATAAAATGAATGCCTAAATACAAATGGATCAGATATTTAAATTTAGAGATCTTTTTTTCTGTAGAGCATCAAAAACTTTAAGGATGCTATCTCGCATTTTGAGAATATCATTGGGAACACAATAGGGACATTTGCCATTATCTTTGTGAAGGACTGAATATAAAGGAGTTCACTAGAGTTGGTTGCAAAGCTTCAAATCTAAGATTCCTGACTACTATGTAAGTGCTCTATCTCCTCAACTATGCTTGTTCTGAAACTGAATTAATTCAGATTAATTTAGAAGTAAATTTCGACCTTCCCCTTACCCCCACGTCCCAATTATTAAATTTAATAGCCACATTTCTCTGGGTGGATTTTTACTTACAAGTCAAAATCATTTCACTTCATCCTTTACATTCTGCCCATTGGCTATTCTCACTCCTCATTGCCACTTGTGTGGAAATGCACTAATGTTGACATCCTTTCTCCTAGCTGTTTTAGCTTTGATTCACTAGCAATCAGTGGGCTTGTTCAGTGTCTTTCCTTCTCTATTCTATGATCATTCCTTGAGTGAGCCGAATTTACCTGCACTAAATTTTACATGTCATGGGTGGTTTCACATATTGGAGGGCAGAAAATGGCTACTGCTGAAGGGAGGAGAAGGGAGGATAATAATTCTATTTTCTATAGAAAGAGATGAGATCATTTTTTAAAGATGTAATTTTCTTTTAGATACAGAAGGCTGTTAGACTCCCTTGTATGTCCTTTAATCATCCAAGGTCATAGAAAGAGTAGGAAGAAGTTGCTTTCTGGGATGATAGTGAAACCTGAGCTGTTGGGCATCATTTAGGCATAAAGATCACGAAGTACTTTGCTAACCACTAGTGTAACCAAGATGTCCGTAGGCTAGATCATGATAAACATTCTATTGTAGCAGCTCAATCCATCAGTTTTAGATGTAGCAGTAAAAAATAAAAATCAGAGAGAGACAACCATTATTTGACATGCCCAGTCTTGAGCATACTGCTCCAATATACCTATGAGTAATGGTCAGGTGAATCTCTGTGTCTGCATGTATGAATGTGCATGTAAGTGTTTAAAACATAATTACTGATAGCAGAATTCTCTGTATTATGCGATCCAGGAAGTACTTCTACATTCCCAACAGAACTACTTGAGAAAAATATAAAAATGTTGAATGTACTTGTTATTTTGTTTACTTGATACCAAATATTTGTGATTAACTATTATCGTTTTTATCTTAACTGATTGTTCTGAAAAGAAATTTTGAAATTTTTTTAAGTCTTGGGAATTTAGAGCTGTTGGGATTTTACCTTTCCTTACAAAGAAGATAACCACACCCAACCTAATTGCACTTCTAGCTCACATCTAATTTTCACTACTATGGATGACAACTGCAAATGTAAAATAACTTATCATCTATTCCACCAAAATATAGTTATGTATTCAACTTATAATGCCCTCTACTTCTGCCTGAATTTATAATCAGTAATAATCTGACACATAAAAATATGCTTTAGGTAATGTTGAATATTAAAATGCATGAATTATTTCAACAGTAGGATGTGAACTTGTAGAAAAATAATAGGCAAACAACCTGTTATGTATGTATTTTCCTTACCTTCATTTATATTTCAAAACCCAAGTTTATTGAGGGTTTTCAATGATATTTCTAATGGGTAAACTCCAACAAGAGGTAATTTTAAAATGACCAAGGATAGCTTAGCATGGTGGCACACTCCTGTCATCCCAGTGACTTGGAAAGCTGAGGCAGGATGATCACAAATTCAAACCTAGCCTCAGCAATTTAGTGAGGCCCTGAGAAACACAGGGAGACCCTGTCTCTAATAAAATGTTTTTTAAAAGCCTGGGGATGTGGCTCTGTGGCTAAACATTCTGGGTTTAAAAAAAAAAAAGAATGACCAAAGATGGTGATTAAATAATGTAATGGGATATTAAGCACTTTATTTGATTTCAGCTCCGCAAAGTTAAAAATAAATAAATAAATAAATAAATAAATAAATAATAAGGCCCAAAGTAACTTTAAGTTTTGCC
The DNA here is from genome assembly GCA_020662805.1 of Glaucomys volans. Classification (NCBI taxonomy): domain Eukaryota; kingdom Metazoa; phylum Chordata; class Mammalia; order Rodentia; family Sciuridae; genus Glaucomys; species Glaucomys volans. The sequence continues at coordinate 154,608 of JAJEJO010005106.1, read as the reverse complement.
CATTCAATGAGGAAGTTTTTTAAACTTAAATAATCAAGTTTTTAAAACTTATCAAATTTTCTAATACTGAAAAGATCAAGGAAGAGTTGCCATGTTTATTCACTGGCATAAAAACAACCCAAAAGGATAATTGTGAATGCAATAAAATAAAAACAGAGCTCAAATTGCCATGTAAATAATAATAAAAAGTGGCTGCTTCTGCCAAAATACTGTCAGCTGATACAGATTGTACAGCACCATAATTATCAGAACTTACATATGTAAAATGATTATAAATTAATGGTTTGTAGAACAAAGCCATGTTATATATTTTTACTAGGTAGATACATAATTATAGGAAACAAAAGACTTTTAACAATGTAAAATTATGAAATTAATCTAAAATGGTATACTGCACACACAGTGTAAATTATGAGATCATTTTTCATATGATTAAGGATGAATTTATATACTTAGACACTTGAGTGAGTGGACTTTATTATCTTCCACTATAACTACTGCCTGTGTGACAGATTTGGTCAGCCTTACTGTAAGTACTTTAACAGTAAGTCAATCCCTAGAAAGGTTACAAGGTTAGATATCAAATTTATCACAGGTTATGTGATTGGTTCCAAGAATCAAGAAATAAATTGGAAAGGCTGTTGCTCTTATAAATTTACACTTATTAAAAAAATAATTAAATAAATGCATTTACACATATTAAATACAAATAGTATGCTAGTTTGTGCAAGTCTTAAGCCTCATGAATACCCTAAAACTTTTCCTTCATTTAAATTTTATTCTTTTCACTTGATAAGTGGAAAAATAATAATGTATTCATCGAAGAAAATGTTCATTCATTTTTCCATGAAACCCACATTCTTCCAAATCCTTCTCCATTTGAAATCATAGCAATTTTATACCCAATGATGAAAATTTCTTCCTTGTAGTGAATTGCTCTGTGTAATACCACATACCTGCAATCCTAGCTACCCCAAAGGCTGAGGAAGAAAGATGACAAGTTCAAGACCAGCCTGGGCAACTTGGGGAGACCCTGTTTCAAAAATAAAAATAAAAAAGGGCTCAGGGTTTACTGTAGTTCAGTGGTAGAATGCCCCTGAGTTTAATCCCCAGTATTAAATAAATAAAGAAATAAATAAATAGCTCTATCATAAATGTTGTATCTCTTCTGTGTGATTTTCTGTATTTTGGGCTAGCTCAATATGTAGCAATATATATGTGGCAAGAATATGTACTAGTATATGTGTAATCTGTTTTATGAAAAGTTTCTAAGGAAACAACAATTTTCTTTCCTGGTTATTTTTCAGAAAGTTCTTATTTCTGTGCATAGTATGGTTTTGGTTTACTAATGTTGGCCTATGCTGGAAACATGCACAGATATAAAATTTGGTCATAAAAATGAGAGTAATATATTTTATAACTCTTTTAGGAAAGACCTTGTGTTAATGTTTACATCAAGATTATATTTTTGTGAGCAATAGACTCTGTCTACATGACACCAAAACATCTGGATGTAAAATGAAAAACGTAGTCAATCATCTAGATGTTTCTAAATATCCAGATGCTTTGTGTTGGTTAGACAAAGATTCCAAATGAGTAACTGAAATGTTCATCGTCACAGTTAACATAAATTATTCCATCTGGTACTCTGGGTAGGCAGATAGTCAGAAGATAGATGATATGGCACAAGATCTCAGAGAGGAAGGAGTGGTACGAAAACACCTATGATTATTTTATTTTCACCAATTCTCAAGGACTTCATTCCTTTTTGTGTTATCATTAACAGAGTAACTCACCATAAGGTTATTATTTTCTTCTCAAAATCCTGTGATTTTTTAAAATATAAATGATCACTGCAAAATTTTATAAATGACCATAGAGTCAACATATATTAAATACATAGATAAGAATCATAGTTTCTCATGCTGCTTCCTTCATGTACCACTGTATTTAAAACTGATATTTATCAAGTAAAATAAGAAATATCAAAAGGGACAGGAAATTTCAACTTCCAGAGTCAGTCAGCATTTATTGAAAATTTGTGTAAAGTTCACCAATTCCTTCACATGATATGTGATTGGTTCCTTGTGTACTAGACTCTATGCATGGAATCAGGGATGCAGATTCAGTCAGATACAGTTTTTTGTTTTCAGCAACTCGCATTTAAGTAGAGTACATAGAAATGCTAACAGATAATAATAATAGTAAATTGGACATGTGCCAAAAGAGCTGTGTACAGTGTTATAAATATATCAATAATGGAGCCACTGGGTGTCTGGAGTCTAGGAAGGACATCATACAGGAAAGTTTGATAGACTGTGCAAAGTCTTGAGAGAAAGGGAGAAATAACAACTAGAAATTCTGAAAGATATGTTTTGGAAATAAAAAGAGCTATTGAAAAAACAGGACTTTAAGAACCAAAACTAGGGCTGGGGGTATAACTCAATGGTAGAGTGATAGCTTACTACAGGCCAAAAACCAGGGGTCAATCCCCAGAACTGCAAAAAAATACATACATATATATATATATATATATGTATATATATACATATATATTTTATACATATATACATATTTTATACATATATATGTATATATATATACATATATATATATTTAGAGAGAGAGAGAATTTTAACAAAGAAGAGAAAATTTACTGTGCATATACACCAGGCATTTTACCTTTCATTCATTCAAGTAATTTGCTAGTCCACATGTGACATCAACATAGAGGTATCCATGGAGCAGCAGCTACTAAAATTCAGAGGGGTTCAGCAGAACGTTTTAACAGTCTGATGAGGCTGAGAGAAAGAAAAGTAGTTCATAGCTACCAAAGCAGCCAATAAATAATAATCAAAGATATCAATATGAAAGGAAGAACAGAGAAGAAAACCTGACAGTTCAGGTGTTCCTCTTGAAGGATTCCCCATATTGTAAGTGACAAGCATAGATTTGAAGAAACCTAGCAGAATGTAGTGACTAAGAGGCTAAGGAGCTATATAGCATATGTGTGTCAGTATTTGATAAGGGAATCACACCCCCTCTGAGTGATATGAAATAAAGGATTAATTTTAGGTATCAGATCTTCTGTGATTAGGATATTTGATGAAAAACATTATAAAAGACTGTTACCTCTACAAGTGGTAGGACCACAATCACCAAGGGTCAGCAGAACCAATATTTGAGAAGAAAACCACAACCAGGTGCAGAAGATCCATGAAAAACAGTAACTCAGGAGGGCAAACCAAAATCCAAGACAATCAAATGGAACCCATGCTTGTCTATCACTACCTTCAACTCCATTAATGTAGGTTATCTGAAGAAGGAGCTGACAACCTTTGTCGTGGAGCTTCACACATGCCTAGGCCAGAACTCAGAGAAGCTGAAGCAGATCTTGCAGTAACTAGAGTCATTACATGTCTGACTGTTACTGTAAGCTAAAATGTCAGCAGATCAGTGACAGGGTACATGAGATGAAATATTTCCTGGTCTACAGCAACAATTCTAACCTTTAGAGCATAATATTGCTCTTATTTCTATCTCCCAAATCTTACACGATTTTCCCTTGTCAGAAGGTAAAAACAGAATGCTTTCCCTCTAAGATACGGCACAAGACAAGGGCATTCATTGTTGGCAATTTTATTCCACACCATATTAGAAGTTCAAACCAGAGAAATTAGGGAAAATAAAGAAATAAAAGGAATCCAAAAAAGAAAAGAAGAGCAACCATTTTCAGATACAAGTTCCCAAAATGTCATAGAGAAACTGTATTGGAACTATTAAATTAACTTAGCAAAGTTAAAGGGTACAAAATCAGTATACAAAAATCAGTAGACTTATTGCGTAACAATAGTAAATAAACTGAAAGGAAAATCAAAACAGCAATACCAATTACAAGGGCTACAAAAATATCTAGGAATAAACTCTCCAAAAATTGGTGAAAGATCTTTGCAATAAAATTATAAAACACTGATGAAAGAGATTGATGTGGACACAAAAAAGGAATGACATTCCATCCTCATTGATTAGATGAGTAAGTATTGTTAAAATTTCCATACTACCCAAAATGATTTATAGATTCAAAACAATCCCTCTCAAAGTACCAGTTACACTCCTTACAGAACGAACAATTATAAAATTTATATGAAACCACCAAAAAAAGTGGTCATGAGGAAAAAGAACATAACAGGAAACATTTCACTACCTGACTTCAAAACAAACTACAAAGCTATAATAATATCAACAACATGACAATAAAACAGACTATTAGGAAAAAAATAGAGAACACAGAAAAAATAAAATAAAAAACAGACATGTATATTCAACTGATTTTGAATATGTGCTAAGAACACATATTGGATAAAGTACAGTCTTTTTAATTAATATCATGAAAAATAAATATCCACAAGTAGAATAATGGGGCTAGATTGCTATCTCTTATCAGTTATAAATATAACATCAAAACACATTAAGTACTTAATTGTTAGGCCTGAAACTACAAAAATCCTAGATGAAAATACAGAGAAAATGCTTCAGAATATTGGAAAAGGCAAGTATTCTTTTAAAGACCTCAAAGCCCAGGAAATAAAAGCAAAAATTTAAAAATGGGATTATATCAACTAAAAAGCTTTAGCACAGAAAGGAAGCACTCAACAAAGTGCAGAAACAACCTACAGAATTAGATAAAATATTTTCACTATATGTATCTGAAAAATGTTTGATATCCAAAATATATATGGAACTCCACAATCTCATGTCACAGTTTGGATATGAGGTTTCCCATAAAAGCTCCTGTGTTGATGCAAGTACATTTGGAGGTGAAATGATTACATAATGAGAGTTGTAACCTAAACAGTACATCCTGTTTTGAATGGACTGACTGGATGGTAACTGCAGGCAGGTAGGGCATGGCTGGAGGAGGTAGGCCACTGGAGGTATATTCTGGAAGGGTCATCTGCCCTGTGGCCCCTTCCACCTTCTCTCTGCTTCCTGGCCAGTATGAACTGTGTAGCTTTCATCTACTACATCATGTGGCCATTATGCTTCACCTAACCTTGGGGCCAGAGCAATGGCACCAGTTAACCATGGACTAAACCTCTGAAACCAGGAGCCTAAAATGAACATTTCCTCCTTTAAGTTGTTCTTGTCAGGTATTCTGTTTACAGCAATGAAAAACAGAAAACAAAACTCAGTAGCAAAACAATAATCATAATCATCAGATTAAAAAATTATCAGTAGATCTAAATAGATTTTTCTCAAAAAAAAAAAAAAAGATACACACATAGCCAGCAGGAACATGAAAAGCTGCTTAACATTTCTAATCATCAGTGAAATGTGAACCAAAGCCACAATGAGATGTCTCACCCATGTAAGAACAGTTATTATCAAAAACTCAATATACCCATTGTTGGTAATGGTGTTGGAAAGGGAAACTCTTGCCTTGTGTTAGTGGAAATGTAAATTAGTACAACCATTCTGGAAAATAGTATGAAGGTTCCTTAAAAATTTGAAAATAAATCTACCATAAAATCCAGCAATTATACTACTGGATAAATAACCAAAGGAAATTAAATCAGTATGTCCAAGAGATTTCTGCATTCCCATGTTTGTTGCAGCACTATTCACAATAGCAAGAAATGAAAACCACCTAAGTGTCCATCAACTGATGGTTAAATAAAGAAAATGTAGCAAATGTGCACAATGGCATAACACTCAGACTGAAAAGGAATGAAATCCTCTCATTTGTTAAAACACAGATGAAACTGAAGACCATTCTGTTAATTGAATTAAGCACATAAAGACAAGTACCATATGATCTCACTCCTATGTATAATCTAAAAAAAGGTGAGCTCATTGTTTAGAGTAGAATGTTGGCTACCAGAGACTACGGACAGAAGGGGAGCAGGGAGTAATTAGAAAAGATCAAATAATTTGTTTCAAGTTGCAGTTAGAAAGGAACTAGAATAGTGTGGTGACTACAGATAACCTTTATGTACTGTACATTTCCAAAAGTCTTTTACAAAGGATTTTGTTTAAAAAATGTTAAATGTTTGAGTAGATGAATTGGTACATATATTTAACTTGGTTTAAACTTTGCACAGTGTATACATTTATTGATCATTATATGGTACTGTTTTAACATGTATTTTATGTTTTTGTATATCAGTTTAAAATAAATTTAAAAAATAAGGAAATTAGATGGGTGTGGAAACCTTATACTTTATAAAGTATCAATAATGGTTCCTGACATTAAATTTGGAATTAGACAATTGTAACATACTTTGAAAAATTCTCAAAGTGAAAAAAATTACCTAAATTCAATCCTTACTTAAAACCAAAGAGATAAGAGAATCATAAAAAGTATAGTTCCTTTGTGATGCAGTACAAAACCATCCAATTTTAATCCTTCTCAATTTGGCTTCTGTTTTAGCCAACTTCTTCAGTGCTATGACCAAAACACTTGATAAGAACAATTTTAAGGAGGAAAAGTTTATTTTGGGGCTCATGACTGCAGAGGTCTCTGTCTGTAGATGGGGTCTGATGTGAGTCAGAACATCATGGCAGAAGTTTATGGCAGAGGAAAGAAGCTAGACACCATGATCAAGAAACAGAGACAGCTCCACTCAATAAAATATATACCCCTAATGGATAACCCCAGGGACCCATGTTCTAAAACCACAACCTACCTGTCTATAAGTACCACATACAGGTATCACTATCAGAGGATTAATTCACTGATTAGGTTAAGGCTTTCATAACCTAATCATTACACCTCTCAACTTTCTTTCATTGTGTCACGCATGAGCTTTTGGTGGCACTTGATATCTAAACCATAACAGCACTTATTTACAACTCTTTTTAACCATTTTTGTCTTCCATAAATACAATGGAATTATGATTCAACTATCCTGTTTACTATCCTTTGAGTACAAAGCACATTTACCAAAAAGAAGACACTTATCCAATTTTGGGTAATGTTCATTTTTCTTTTAACATACTTCTTATATTAGTTGCTAGAGTTACCATGACAAAGTACCAGACAGCATGGTTTAAACAATGGAAATTTATTTCCTCAGTGTTGTGGAAGCTAGAAATACAAGATAGAGGTATTGTCAAGTGTGGTCTCTTTTGAGAAAGAACTCCTTGGCTTCCAGATATTCACATTCTCACTATATCCTCATATAGCTTTCCCTCTGTGCATGTGTAGCCCAGCTATCTCTTTGTACCCAAATTTCCTCTTTTGATACAGACAACAGTCATATTAGATCAGGGAAAATTATAAAGGTGTAAATTTAAATTATCTTTTTGAAGCCTTTAGCTCCACATACAAAATCACATCATGATGCACTGGAACTTTGCACTTCGACATATCATTACATATTGTGGAACACAATTCAACCTATACCATACTCTATGACTTTGTTGGAACTTAGTGAGATCCAATGCTACAACCATATCTTTTGTTAGATTGTAGAGAAATAGAAAATTGATTGAAAAAATTTGGGAACCAATCTGACAAAAAAGGTGAAAAAGTTCGGCAATGAAAAGAACATTAAATTGAAGAATACCTTAGAAGATGGAAAGATCTTCCATGTTCTTAGATAGGCAGAATTAATATTGTCAAAATGGCCATATGATAAAAAGTATTATACAGATTTAATGCAATTCCTCTTAAAATTCCAATGATGTTCTTCATAGAAATAGAAAAAGCAGTCATGAAATTCTGGGAAGAGACCCAGAATAGTAAAGCAATTTTCAGCGAGAAAAGTGAAGAAGGAAACATCACAATATCAGACCTTAAATTATACTACAACAAAAATGACATAATATTGGCACAAAAACAGACATGAAGAGCAATGGAACAGAACAGAAGACACAGAGACAAACCCACATTAATACAGTTATCTCATCCCAGACAAAGATACCATAAACATATATTTGTAAAAAAGATAGCCTCTTAAACAAATTGTGCTGGGAAAACTGGAAAATCACATGTAACAAAATGAAATTGAAACTTACCTTTCACCCTGCACACAAAAATCAACCTGAATCACGGACCTTGACATTAGACCCTGTGCCTACTGTAAGAAAAAGTAGGCCCAAATTTCCAGCATGTCAGCCTAGGAACCAAATTCCTCATCAAGACTCCTAAAGTGTAAGAAAAGTAAAATCAAGAACATTAAATAGAAAGGTAACAAACTAAAGCAAAGAAAACAAGAACATGAAAAGAGAGCCTATAGAATGGGAGAAAATCTTTGCCACCTGCACATGAGATACAGCATTAATCTCCAAGATATATAAAGAACTCAAAAAACTTAACATGAACAAAACAAATAACCTGATTAATAAATGGGCAAAGGAACTGAACAGACACTTCACAGAAGAAGAAATATGATCAGTAAAAAACATATGGAAAAATGTTCAATATCTCTAGCAATTAGAGAAATTCAAATTAAAACTACATCAAATTTTCATCTCCAGTCAAAATGGCAATTATCAAGAATAAAAGCAACAATAAATGTTGGAAAAGATGTGAGGAAAAAGGTACACTCATACATTGTGGGTGGGACTGCAAATTGGTGCAACCATTCTGGAAATCAGTAAGGAGATACCTTAGAAAACTTGGAATGGAACCACCATTTGACTCAGTTATCCCACTCCTTGGTATATACCAAAAGGACTTAAAATCAGCATACTATATTCACATGGCCACATCAATGTTGATAAGAGCTTAATACACATTAGATAAGCTATGGAATCAACCTTGGTGCCCTTCAACAGATAAATCAATAAAGAAAATGTGGTATATATACCCAATGGAATATTATTCAGCCATAAAGAAGAATGAAATCATAGCATTTGCAGGTAAATGAATGGAACTAGAGACTATCATGCTAAGTGAAATAAACCAACAAAGGCTGAATGTTCTCTTTGATATGTTGATGCTGACTCACAATAGGTGAGGGCATATTGTAGCTAGGAATGGAGAATCACTGGATTGAACATGGGCAGTGGGCAGAAGGGAAGGGGGTCAGGACTGAAAAGATGGTGGGATGAATCAGAGAGAACTTTCCTATGTTCATATATGAATACATGACCAGTGTAGCTCTACAACATATACAACCACAAAAATGTGAAGATTTACTCCTGGTATTTGTGATATGTCAAAATACATTCTACTTTCATATGTAACTAAAAAGAACAAACAAAAAAATAGAAAAGAGAAAATTTATCTCATATATAAGTACATTCACATCAAAATTAAAAAGAAATACACATAAATATAATAGCTCTCCTTTCTCCAAATGGTCAGTTATAGGATGTATTTTTAACCTTTTACAATTGCTATATTGCATATTCCCTTTGTTCTCAGCAAGTACCTGATAGGTCCTTGATTGATTCAAGCCCTCCTGAATTGAGCTGTTTCAGATTTGGGTTAATGTTTTAAAATACATGTTTATCAGAGAATACATTGCATATCTGACATTAGAAGCCTTATCCTTTGAGAAATAAAAAATCTCCCCTAGGTAGTCAGGATTCATCATTCCACCTAGTACGATAATCCTTCTTTGACTAGATTAAATGAAATGAGAAAGTCAAAGGTGACAAGAGGCAGTCAAAATCTAGTTTAAAGAAAATATGCGTTTGTCCCGTGTTGGAAACATTTCTCCATTGGGAAATAAGACATCTACAGTAGTTCAACCCAAGGTGATGCAAAAAAGAAAAAAAAAAGTAATACTTTTGTCAGTAAGTTACTGGAGATAATTTGTTTCCTGTACCTGTGGATTTTTGTTGAAGGACAAACACCATGTACTGGTCACTGATATAGAATATACTTTGCATCTTGAAGAATGTTGCCCTTACTTCCCAGGGTATTACTACTCAGGTGGCATAATAATTAAATCCTCAAAGTTTTTTCTTTCATTTTATCTATCAGCCACTTTTGGGTAACAGTAAACATAGTAACAATGGGAATCTCATGAATATCGGCCTATTTCCATACTTTATTTACAATAAAATGAGACCTTTGATAAGAAGAAATGTTCCCATTATATAATGTGTACAATTTCTTATATTTTTTTTTCTTTCTATGCTGTTTCTTCTACCTCCTGCTAAATTATAACCTCTTTCTAGGTAAGAATTGTGTCTTATTTATTTGGGTAACTTTAAAAAATATAGTCTAGTATTTGACACATGTTCAAAGCATACTGTCTTGGTCAGTTACAGCTCCTATAAAAAAGCACCATATACTAGCTGGCTTGTAAACTATTGAAATTTATTCCTTACAGTTTTTGAGGCTGCAAGTCTAAAGGTTACTGTGCTGGCATGGTTGAATTCTAGTGAGGATCCTCTTTCAGCAGGCAGACAGCCAACATCTTGTGTCTTCATATGGAAGAAGAGAAACAAAGAGAGAGAACTCTTAGGACTCTCCTTTATGATGGCTCTAATTCCATTCATGAGGGTTTCTTCATTAGGCCCTATTTACCTCTTAATGACTCCTAATCTATCACCTTGTGGGGGGTGTATTTCAGCTTGAATTTAGGAGAAACACAGAAATTCAGTCTAACATATGGAATAATGATCCAAAAATTAGCATGTAGAATATAAAAGAAGTGTCAAGCAACAAAAGGATAAAAATAAAAAGGAGCCACATGCACAATGGCTCATGCCTGTAACCTCAGCATCTCAAGAGGCTGAGGCAAAAGTTTCACAAATTCAAAGTCAGCCTCAGCAATTTACCAAGGTCCTAAACAATTTAGTGAGATCCTGTCTCTAAATAAAAAATAAAAAGGGCTGGTGATGTGACTCAGTGGTTAAGAATCCCTGGGTTCAATCCCTGGTACCAAAAATAAATAAATAAATAAATATGAGAACTTTTATCAGAAAAAACACCCATTTAGATACAAAAAGCTATATCACAAAGTAGTATCTCAGGATAGAAAACTCCTAACTAGCTATATGAAATTAGGCCTCTGTTATATATTGAATGTTTGTGTTCCCTCCAAATTTCTATGTTGCAACAGTAACTCCAAAGGTGGTGGTATTTAGAGATGAGGCCATTGGGATGTCTTTAGAGCTAAGTGAAGTCATGATGGAATCAGTGGCTTTTTGATAAGAAAACTCCTCCCCCTACACTCTCCATGTTTACACACAAAGAAAAATCTATGGAAAGACAGAAACAATGGAGCCATGGCAAGCCAGGGAGAGAACCCTTGCCAAGAACTAAATCAGGCTAACATTTTGATCTTGAATTTTCCAGTCTCCAAAACAATGAGAAATAATTTCATGTTGTTTTTGCACCCCCAGTTGATGGTGTTTTGTTATGGCAGCCGCACTGAGCAGACTAATATAGCCTCCATTTCCCTATCTCTAAAATGGATATAAAACCTTTCTTAATGGATTGATGGAGACAGTAGGTATCACATATAGAGAGTGCCAGTGTTCAATAATAAGAATTATTCCTTCCAGTCAGTGCAATGGCTATTGTGTGCTGACATATTTTTTGTCCTTCAATACATTTAGGCTTCTTGCTTGCTTTTGTGTGACTCTTTGATCTTTTGCCTTACCCTGCTATTTCATCTACTATGGATCTCTTGTCTGCTAACTGTTTACATGAACTTTCATTACTTTGGCCTGTGCTACTTATAAACTCTTAATTTTCATTGCTTGCTTAGCCTCTGACACATCACTAACTAGACCTTGCTTTAATGTTTTTTTTTTTTTTTTTTCCGGACCCTTTTTCCAATGATTACATGGCTTATATCTTCAATCCTTACTGCAAATCAGAGTGTATTTAAGGTAATTCATATGCCATATTTTCATTTAAACAATCCCAACAGAGTGTTCATAAAAACTTCATGGAATGTTGTTACTTCAATCTGCTCATTCCTTTTAGGTATCTGCATACAATTAATGGTGGCACTTGCTACTTTAGATCCTCAGGAGTTTTATTGCTTTTCTTCTGGAAGAGTCAAGATATCAAATACAGTTTAAAATCTCTCTGGACTAGAGATACTGTGAGAATCCTATTTTAGTTTCAGGAACACTGACCAACACCTCTCCCAAAGGTCAATGTGCACTTATGAAAAAATTGTGTACAAAATTTCACAAAAATTCATATGCCTTTTGAAACAGTTTTTTAACTTCAGGTTATGAAACTCAGTGTCATTTTTTTTCTCCCACTCCAGTCTCTTAAAAATATTTGAATAAAACTTTCATATTTAAAAAAAATTAATTTCGAGGTTGGACTTGTGGCTCAGTGGTAGAGTGCTTGCTTAGTACTTGTGAGGCACTGGGTTCCATCCTCAGCACCACATAAAAATGAATAAAAAAATAGAGCTATAAAAATATTTTTAAATATTTATTTGTACATTCTCCATGTACCTAGGAAATACAAGGAATGGAGAGGTTAATAAAGATATAGGGAACAGTATGACAGAATAATTCATGAACTCTATGCCAAAGTGTTTTCTTGATCTTTAACAGTAACGGAAAGAATATTGTCCTTTATTAAATGTCCATATAGAGATATGCCACAATGAAACATTTTTTAGCCACCATGTTAATGACTAATGGAGCTTGGTAGCTCTGTAGAAAAGTTCACAATCCCTCTCCATTGAGCTTTTTACTTTTCACTGATTCTTACTAATGCCATGAAGTATAGCCTTCTCTTGGCATTGCTGTGCTTCCTGAATTGATATAAAAGCCATTATTTGACTTTATTCATAACTTGATATAACTCTAAAATATATACTTTGATATAAACTTACATATCTTTACAATCACATCCCTCAATATTGATCCTCCAAATATTGCACTGTTAATGTTCTGTCATCATATTCATTGTGACATAAAAGTGGCATCATAATGGGTCCTCTTTTGACTTGTATCCTTATGCATATTTTAATTCTAATCTCTCATTATAATGTCATCATAACTAGGTCCCTGAAGAATTTCACGGAGGTTATTATGAGGTAGTTAACATCATGACAACTCCAAATTAAATTGCACAGGAAATCAGCATTGTAAAAGAAGCTTAAATAAAATCCTGGTAAGTAATTACTGGTTATGCTTAGTAATTATTTTGTTTAAACAACTCTCTCTCTCCTTTAATTCAAAATGTCCCCCAAAGACAGTATTCAACATTAAAAAAAACTACCTGGCAACAAGGAAAATTGCACTTTTTTTAAGTGAGCCAATTTTCAGTTAAGTTTGGCAAAACTTTCAAAAACGTAGCTTGTGCTTTAACAACTAGAAAGTTATCTTTTAAATTTTATGTTGATTTTAAAGCAGCTGGACTCCAAAGGAGCTATGAGAAAAGGAAGCTGCAAATATCACACTTTTACCTGAAGATACCAACTCAGAAAAAGCTGAACCTTCTAATCTCTAGATACAAAAACTATAGAGAAGAATCTATGACATGATGACCTTTCACATCATCTAGCTATCAAGTGGGGGTAGGTGTATGTTTAGAAGGAAGGAAAGAACAATTTTTACATTCTAAAAAGGCATCACCTTACAAATGAGTCAGCAAAAGGTGTTGTCATATCTTTTTTGCAAATATACTCAATTCAATGGATAGAAAAAGGCATAGCATGATCTCTGCTTTCTAAGAATGTATACTATACTTGTGGCAGAAATAAAAAGAACATATGCTTTAAAAGTTGAAAATAAGTACAAGACTGTTCTACTACTCTTCTGTGGAATATGTGTAAAATTAATCAGTATTGTAGCAGGGGTTAAAGAATCAAGTATATTTTGTTTCTATTACTACTATAAACATATTCCAATAAATTTAATGGTTTGCAGCAACCCAAATTTAATATCTTGCAATTGCGTAGGTAAGACGTGGTTAGACGTTTGCCAGTCTCACCAAGCTAAAATCAAGGTTTCAAGCGCATATCTCATTCTGGAGAATCTATTTCCTTACCTTTTCCAGCACTTAGAGGTGATTTGTATTTCTTGACTCACAGACCCTACCTGCATCTTCAAAACCAGCAACATTTTAATTCCCTGCCTTTCATCCCACAGTTAACATCTTCCTCTGAGGTCCACTCTTAATTTCATTGGGCCTACCTAAATGATCCTGGGTAGCTCTCTATTTTAAAGTCAGCTGATTAATAATCTTAATTATATAGCAATCATAATGTCTCCAGACATTTAGCTTAATATATTCACAGTTTCCAGAGATTAAAGGAAAAGGTGGAGTCATTCATTATTCCACCTACTACACCAATTTAACATGGGAAATCTGTAGAAGTCCTCTTGGGGAAGAAAGCCTTGAATGGGGCTTAGAAGGGACATTAGAATGTGAGAATTAATATCAAATTGCAATTTATTCTGACACTTTTTTCAATATGGTAATGTTAATATATCAGAAGAGATTATATATATATACATACAGATATACATATTTATGTATATATTTGGTTCTGGAAATTAAACCCAGAGGTGCTTAAACACTGAGCAACATTCCCAGTCCTATTTGCTTGTTTATTTATTTATTCATTTATTTATTGACAGGGTCATCCTAAGTTGATTAGGGCCTCACTAAGTTGCTGAGGCTGATCTTTTTTTATTGTTTTTTTAGGTTTTTTATTTTCACAGACTGCATTTTGATTCATTGTACACAAATGGGGTACAACTTTTCATTTCTATGGTTGTGCACAATGTAGATTCATACAATTCACATAATGATACATGTACATAGGGTAATGATGTCTGTCTCATTACATCATCTTTCATACCTCCACCCCCTCCTCCTTCTCATTTCCCACTACGGAATCTAAAGTTCTTCCATTCTTCTCTTACCCCCCACCCCTCACCCCTATTATGTACCATCATCCACTTACCAGGGAAAATATTCCGCCTTTGGTTTCTTGGGCTTGACTTATTTCACTTAGCAAGATATTCTCCAATTACATCCATTTATCTGCAAATGCCATAATATTATTTCTTCTTTATGGCTGAATAATATTCCATGGTGTATATATACCACATTTTCTTTATCCATTCATCTATTGAAGGGCATCTAGGCTGGTTCCACAATCTAGCTATTGTGACTTGAGCTGCTTAAAATATTGATGTGGTTGTGTCATATGGTATGCTAATTTTAAGTCCTTTGGATATAAACCAAGAAGTGGGATAACTGCATCAAAAGATGGATCC
This sequence comes from Glaucomys volans, assembly GCA_020662805.1. Classification (NCBI taxonomy): domain Eukaryota; kingdom Metazoa; phylum Chordata; class Mammalia; order Rodentia; family Sciuridae; genus Glaucomys; species Glaucomys volans. Next base: position 139,440 of record JAJEJO010005106.1, on the reverse strand, counting down.
ATCCCAAGTTTTCTAAGGAATCTCATTATTGCGTCCCAGAGGGGTCGCACCAGTTTGCACCTCCACAAGCAATGTACAATTGTGCCTGCCTTTTCCCCCACATTCACTCCAACACCTGGAGACTAAATAATATACTATTGAATGATGCAATGATAACAGAAGACATCAGGGAGGAAATAAAAAATTATTCGAGGTAAACAAGAACAATGATACAACGTATCAATATCTCTGGGACACTCTGAAAACAGCACTTAAAGGAAAGTTCATTGCATTGAGCTAATACATTAAGAGAATTAAAAGTCAACACTGAATGACCTAACATTATATCTCAAAGCCCTAGAGAAAGAAGAGATCAACACCAAAAGTAGTAGAAGACAGCAAATAATTAAACACAGAGCTGAAATCACTGAAATTGAAACAAGAGAAACAATTCAAAAAATTGACCAAGCAAAAAGTTGTTCTTTGACAAAGTAAACAAAATTGATAGACCCTTAGCCAAACTAATGAAGAGAAGTAGAATACTCAAATTACTAGAATTCATGATGAAAAAATAAATATCACAACAGACACCAGTGAAATACAAAACATAATTAGAAGCAACTTTGAAAGTATATACTCCAACAAAACAGAAAATATAAAAGTCATTGACAAATTTTTAGAGACATATGATCCTCCCAAACTGAATCAGGAGGACATACACCATTTAAACAGATCGATTTCAAGCACTGAAACAGAAGAAGTCATCAAAATCCTCGCAATAAAAGCTGAGGCTGATCTTGAACTTGCAATCTTCCAGTCTCAGCTACATAAATAGCTGGGATCACAAGCATGCACCTCCACACCCAACCTCAGTAATTTTTCTTTTAATTACAGACTTGGGATCTAGGCAGACTTAGTTTCAGGTTCTATCTTTCTTAGTTGTAACTGGATGGCCTTAGAAAAGCAGCATAAACCTCCTGGGCCTTTGTTCTTCACCCATAAGAAGATTGTAAAATTAACATCTAATTTATAGTATCAACATAAAGATGAAAATAGACAATTCGGGTTTCTCATCCAAAATGTGAGGATCTTGGAAGTCATCATTCTAGCTCAACAATTAAAAAGCTGAACAAACAGAAAAACAAACAACTCTTCTTAGATCCATCAGAGAAGTAAGGTCCAAGGGCAAACCAGTGCCCCAAAATTGAGACAGACAAGCAAAGAAAATACAAAGAAATACAAGTTACTTGAGCAGAAGTCCATGAGCAAAAACTTAAAACTGAACCAGTACTACGGTAGAGAACCCTGTATTGCAATTAATAAATAAATAGAGTTTTCATATAGACAAGTTTGAGAGATAAAACCTATACCAATAATCACTTGGTCAGTGATCTTAATATACAAATTAAAAATAGGGACTAACACAGAGGATGTAAAAACACGACCAGGTGTACACTATTCACAAAAAATTTAAATAAAAAGACATAAATTTATTAAAAGTTAGGGATGAAGAATGGAACATATGCCATGCTAACAATAATCAGAGGAAACCAAGTAGTATATTAATTTTAGACAAAATAGATTTCAGAATGAGAAAAATTTTCAGGGATAAAATGCATTTCATAATAAAAATGGGATTAATCATTAACAAAATGTAACAATTCTTAGTGAATATGTATTCAATAATATAATGTCAGATACAGGAAGCAAAAACCCATAATAATGCAAGACACATAAATGAATCCACTATTATAATTTGACATATCAATATCCCTCTTTGAAGAAAGACAAATTCAGCAGGCAGAAGATCAATAAATGCATAGTAAACATGAATTAATAATATTATCAAATGAAGAGAGGGAATCAGTGTGGATTCCTTGGATATTTAAAAGACAATAAAATAAAATGAACAAGTTTAGCCCATAAATTCAATAACCTAGATAAAATGGATTAATTCCTTACAAGATACAATCTGATATAACTCACACAAAAAAGAAATAGACAATGTGGATAGATCTCTATTTATTAATGGCATTGAATCAATGATTATAAACCTTCCAAAAGAGAAAGTATCAGGCCCAGGTGGGTTTTCTGGTAGATCCTACCCAATATTTTAGGAGTAAATTATACCAGTGCTCAATATTCTCTTTCATTAACAGGAGTCAAAGAATATTTTCCCAAATCATTGAATAATGTTAACTTTATACAAACACTTAAAATAGATGGCATTAAAATAACAGACAAATCTCTGTAATGAATATATATATAGAAATCCTCAACAACATATTAGAAAATCAAAGCAGATAATTTTTCCTGTTATTTCTTCTATATATAATTTTATTAAGGCATTAATAGCTATACATAACAGTGAAATCCACTGTGGCATAGTCATATATGTACAAGAATTGTTTGGTCAAATTAATTCCAACATTCCTTCCATTTCTATCCTTCCTCCCTTCCCTCAAACCTCTTCCTCTACTTCAATAATCTCACTTTTATTTTCATGGGATTTCCCTTTCTGCTCACCCTCATTTTGGTCTAGCTTCTTTCTGCACATGGGAAAAAAAAACATTTGACCCTTGATTTCCTGAGTTGGGCTTATTTCATGTAGCATGATTTTCTCCAGTTCCATCCATTAAACAGCAAATACCATAATTTCATTCTTCTTTATGGATAAGTAAAGCTCCATGGTGTACATATGCCACATTGTCTTAATCCATTTATCTGTTGAAGGACATCTGGCCTGGTTCCATAACTTGGCTATTGTGAATCACACTGCTATAAATATTGTTGTGGCTGTATCACTATAGTATGCTGATTTTAATTATTTGGATTATATAAAGGTGTGGGATAGCTAGGTCATCTGGTAGTCCCATTCCTATCTTTTTGAGGACTCTCCATACTGATTTCCAGAGTGGTTATATTAATTTGCAGTCCCAGGAGTAATGTACAAAGCAAATAATTTATAAAAATAATTACACACCATGACCAAGTGGCAATTATCCTTGTATAAAAGGCTTTTCAAAATTTGAAAATTTATTAATGTAACCCATCAGATAAACAAGCTAGAGAAAAAAATCAGATGGTCTTATCAATAAATGCAGAAAATCAGTTGACCAAATCAGCAACCATTTTTTTAACAAAATTCTCAGTAAGCCAGGAATAGAGGGTAACTTCCTCAATTTAATAAAGAACATTTACAACTTACCTACAGCTGCAATTACACTCAATGGCAATAAATTCGAAATACTAAAGTTATAACAAGGCAATGATTTGCCTTCTCACCACTCCCTTTCCATATCTTATTGGAAGTTCTAGCTAATGCAATACGATGAGAAAAGGTAATAAGATTTACCCAGATTGAGAAGGAGAAAATTAAAAGTGATGTGATTATCTTTGTAGAAAAAATCCAAAAGATTTCACACAAAAAATAAGAAAAATGGGGGAAAAAAACAAAACAAAACAAAACCTGCCACTAAACTAATAAAATTATAGCAAGGTTGCAGGATACAAATTTAATATACAATACTCAGTCAGTTTCCTATATATGAGAAGCAAACAAGTAAAATTTTAAATTAAAAACATTATTATTTACATTAATACATCAAAGAATAAAATGGACACAAATCCAACAAAATATACATAAGATTCATATAAGGAAAACTACAAAACTCTGGTGAGGGAAGTCAAAGAAAAACCAAATAATTGGTGAAAATATTTCATGTTCATATATAAAGCAACTGTTGTGTATTTGCACAATAATATTATCAAAATACATTACATATAACCTGATAAAACTGAAAGATAAAATTGGAAGATTCACCATTATTGTTAGAAGACTAAATACTGATGAGATCTAAGTTCTTTTCTACTTGATTTATAAGCATACTTCAAACCCAATCAAAATTCCAGCAAAGTATTTTGTGGATATTGACATACAAAGTTTATATGGAGAGGCAAATGACCCAGAGGAGCTAATAGAATATTGAAGTGAAAGAACAAAGTGGGAGACTGACAATCCTGAACTTCCAGTCTTATATATAACTACAATAATCAAAAAAGTGGATTGTGGCACAAGAATAGACTAATAGATCAGTGGAGCAGAGAGTCCAAAAACAAACACACATAGATATGGTTAACTGATTTTTGACAAATGAGTAAAAAAATACAATGAAGAAAAATTGATCTTTTCATTGAATGATTCTGGAACAATTGAACATCCACATGTAAAATTAAATGAATCTAGACATAGAGATTGCACCCTTCAAAAGATTTATTTCAGAATGAATCATAGGCATAAATAAAAAAGGAAAAACAGTAAAAATCCTTAGACATAACATAGAAGAAAATCTAGGTGACTGCTGGTATAGGGGTGAGTTTTTAGAAACAAAATCAAAGAAAAGATCTATAAAATAAATTATTAATTGAATTAAGATTAATAATTTTTTACTAAAATTAAACACTGCCTGCAAAAATATTAAAATGGATGAGAAGATAACACACAGACGTTAAGAATATATTTGAAAAAGATTTATCTAGAGGTCCTCCTGCCTGGACCTTCACTGCCCCACACCGACACACTGCCACTGGGACTCTCCATCTACCAACACATTTGGAAACCTCTGCCACCATCGTGGATTGTCCCTGAAGCAGAAGCTGCCATTTTAGTTGGGGCAGTACCCATCCTGGTACATCTAATGGAGAATAGAAGCTCATTAGCAAGTACCTCGCAGACATCAGGCTGCTGAAGATGGGAGATTTGAATAGTATATTAAAATAATGTTGTAGATGTTGTTTTTAAAATTTTAATTTTAATTTTTTTAATATTTTTATTTTTCTCACTCTATTTTCCTCTTATTTACCTGCTTCCTTGGAGTCTCTTTTTCCCTTTTCTCATGTTAAAAATCAACTTCTTTTGATTCCACTTTCACTCTTCCTATGACCTAGAACCTCTATATACTCACTTCATATCCTATTAACATTACACCCTACACTCCTCCCCATTCTCTTTGTCCACCATTAGAAATTGTAGACCTCAGAGCACATGTATTGTTTTTACTGTAGATAAAACAACACATTGTTTTATTATGACAATACAGTTAAAGACTTAATAGGGTTACTTAGTTTAAGGATGTATATTATTTGCATTGGGTACTGCTAATATTTATCTCCCCCTTAAAGGTGAGGTATTGGAAACCGACAGGAACACTACAAACCTCCAGGGGGGAAATTATAATACCTCAATCTGCACTGCTGTGGGGAAGATACACAAACAACATGAAAAAACAAGGGAAGAAAGCACCCCAACAAACTAACATAATGTATTGATAGAATCCAATGAGAGCACAGTAGAAGAAATGTCAGAAAAGGAGTTCAGACTGTACATAATTAAAATGATTCAAGAAGTAAAGGATAATATAAGAGAACAAATGCAGGTAATGAATGATCACTCCAATAAACAATTAAAAGAGCAAATTCAGGAAGCAAAAGATCTTTTCAACAAAGAGATAGAGGTACTGAAAAAAACCCAGAAATCCTTGAAATGAAGGAAACAATAAACCAAATAAAAAGCTCAATGGAAAGCATCACCAACAGACTAGATCACTTGGAAGACAGAACCTCAGAAAATGAAGACAAAATATTTAATCTTGAAAATAAAGTTGACCAAACAGAGAAGATGGTAAGAAATTATGAACGGAACCTCCAAGAACTATGGGATACCGTGAAAAGACCAAATTTAAGAATTATTGAGACTGAAGAATGCACAGAGATACAAACTAAAGGAATGAACAATTTATTCAATGAAATAATATTAGAATATTTCTCACACCTGAAGAATGAAATGGAAAATGAAATACAAGAAGTTTTCAGGACACCAAAGGTACAAAATTCCAACAGATCCACACCAAGGCACATTATAATGAAAACACACAAGATACAAAATATAAAATTTCAAAGGCTCTGATAGAAAAGAATCAGATTACACATGGGGGAAGCCAATACAGGTAACAGCAGATTTTTTCATCCCAGACCCTAAAAGCTGGGAGAGCATAGAAAAAATACATTTCAAGCTCTGAAAGAATGTAGGTGCCAACCAAGAATCTTACACCCAGCAAAACTAACCTTCAGATGTGATGACAAAATAAAATCAATTCATGATAATCAAAACTTAAAAGAATTTGCAAATAGAAAGCCCACACTACAGAACAGTCTCAGCAAAATATTCCATGAAGAGCAAATGAAAAAAATAATGAAAGTCAGCAAAGGAAAGAACTGCCCTAAAGGAAAAGCTAATCAAAGGAGAAACCAAGACAAGGTAAAAATCAAAAATAAACCAAAATGACTGGGAATACAAATCATCTCTCAGTAACAACCCTGAATGTCAATGACCTAAACTTATCAATCAAAAGACAAAGACTGGAAGATTGGACTAAAAAGACCCTAAAATATGTTGCCTTCAAGACATTCATCTCATTGGAAAAGACATCCACAGACTAAAGATGAAAGGATGGGAAAAAACATACCATGCACACAGACTCAGTAGAAAAAGCAGGGGTTTCCATCCTCATATCAGAAAAAGTTGACTTTAAGCCAAAAGTCAGTCAGAAGGGATAAAGAAGGACACTTCATACTGCTTAAGTGAAGCATAAATCAGCGAGACATAACAACCATAAATGTTTATGCCCCAAACAAGGAGCATCCATGTACGTCAATCAGATCCTTCTCAATTGCAGGAATCTAATAGAACACAACACAATAATACTGGATGACATTAATACACCTCTCTCACCACTGGACAGATCTTCCAAGAAAAAACTGAACAAAGAAACCACAGGACTCAATAACACAATGAATAATTTAGAATTAACAGACATATATATATAGATTATACCATCCATCAACAAGTGAATACTTTCTTCTCAGTAGCACATGGATCCTTCTCTAAAACAGACCATATGTTATGCCACAAAGCAACTCCTAGTAAATAAAAAACATAGAGATACTACCTGGTATTCTATCAGATCATAATGGAATGAAATTAGAAATCAATGATAAAATAAAAAACAGAAATTACTCCAACACCTGGAGACTAAATAACATGCTATTGAATGATGCATGGATAACAGAAGACATCGGGGGGAAACAAAATTATTTTTAGAGATGTTCTAAAAACAGCATCAATGACATAATTTTAATAAACTATTCAAACCTCCCAGTCTTTGATAGAGGTATGATTATTTCAATAGATGCAGAAAAGGCATTTGATAAAATACAGCACCCCTTCATGCACAAAACACTAGAAATAATAAGAATAGGAGGAACATACATCAGCATATTAAAGGGTATCTACAACCAGAGAAACAATAGCTGTACTCCATTTGTGTTCAATTAATCAAAATTAAATAAATTTAAAATAAAAATGGCTATCTATGCTAAACCCATGGCCAACTCATTCTAAATGGAGCAAGACTGAAAGTATTCCCTCTCACTACTGGAAAAAGGCAGGAATGCCCTCTTTCACCACTTCTATTCAATATTGTCCTTGAAATGCTAGCCAGAGCAATTAGACAGACCAAAGAAATTAAAGGGATATGAATAGGAAAAGAAGAGCTCAAGCTGTCACTATTTGCTGACAACATAATTCTACATTTAGAAGATCCAAAAAATTCCACCAGAACATTTCTAGAACTCATAAATGAATTCAGTACAGTAGCAGGATATAATATTAACACTCATAGATCTAATGCATTTCTATTCATAAGTGATGAATCCTCTGAAAGAGAAATTAGGAAAACTACCCATTCACAATAGCCTCGCAAAAAATATAATACTTCAAAATAAATCAAACAAAAGAGTTGAAAGACCTCTACAATGAAAACTACAGAACACTAAGGAAAAAAATTAAAGAAAACCTTAGAAGATGGAAAGATTTGCCATGTTTTTGGATAGGCAGAATTAATATTGTCAAAATGGCCATACTACCAAAAATGCTCTACAGATTCAATGCAATTCCATTTAAAATCCAAATGATGAACCTCATATAAATAGAGAAAGAAATCATGAAATTCATTTGGAAGAATAAGAGACCCAGAAGAGCCAAAGCAGTCCTGAGCAGGAAGAGTGAAACAGGAGGTATCACAATAACAGACCTTCAACTATACACAGAGCAATAGTAACAAAAATCACATGGTATTGTTGCCAAAATAGACAGTCCAATTGTACAGAATAGAAGACACAGAGACAAATGCACATCACTACAATTATCTCACACTAGACAAAGGTGTCAAAAACGTACAATGGAGAAAAGATAGCCTCTTAAATATATGGTGCTGGGAAAACTGGAAATTCATATGCAGTAAAATGGAATTAAATCCCTATCTCTCACCCTGCACAAAACTCAACTCAAAATGGATCAAGAACCTAGGAATTAGACCAGACAGCCTGCACCAAAGAGAAGAAAAAATGGGTACAAATCTTCATTATGCAGGCTTAGGACCACACTTCCTTAACAAGACTCCTAAAGTGCAATAAGTAAAAGCAAGAAATCAATAAATGGGATGGGTTCAAACTAAAAAGCTTTTTCTAAGCAAAGGAATCCCTCAGTAATGTGAAAAGAGAGCCTACAGAGTGGGAGAAAATCGTTTCCACACACACTTCAGATAGAGCACTAATCTCCAGAATTTATAAAGAACTTAAAAAACTTTACACCAAAAATACAAAGAACCCAATCAAAAATCAAAAAATGGGCTAAAGAACTGAGCAGACACTTCAAAAAAGATGATGTACAGTGATCAACAAATATATGAAAAAATGTTCAACATCTGTAGTAATTAGAGAAATGCAAATCAAAACTACCCGTGAATATGATATCATCTCACTCCAATTAGAATGGGTGTTATCAACAATACAAGCAATAATAGGTGTTGGCAAGGATACAGAGAAAATGGCACAGTCATACATTGCCGGTGAAGTTGCCAATGGGTACAGCCCCTCCGGAAAGCAGTATGGAGATTCCTTAGAAAACTTAGAATGGACCCACCTTTTGACTCAGTTATCCCACTCCTTGGTTTATACCAAAGGGACTTAAAATCGGCATACTTCAGTGACACAGCCACATCAATGTTTATAGCTGCTCAAATAACTAGACTGTGGAACCAACCAAATTCTCTTCAATAGATGAATGAATAAAGAAATTATGATATGCGTACACAATGGAATATTACTCAGCCATAAAGAAGAATAGAATTATGATATTTGCAGGTAAATGGATCGTGTTGGAGAATATTATGCTATGTGAAATTAGCCAATTCCAAAAAACGAATGGCCAAATGTTTTCTTTGATAAGTGGGTGCTTAAGGCAAGAATGGAAGAATGTTGGATTGTGTAGAGGTAAATGAGGGGAGGGGAAAAGGTGGCAGAAGGAAAGATGGTGAAATGAGACAAACATCATTACCATATGTGCTTGTATGATTACACAAATGATGTAACTCTACACTGTGTACAACCAGAGAAATGAAAATTTGTGCCCCATTTATGTACAATGAATCAAAATGCAATCTTTCAAATTAAAAAAATAAAATAAAAAGATGTATCTGATAAAGGATTGAAAATGTATAAAGAAAACTTAAAACTCAACATTGAGAAAAAGAACAACTAGATTTTAAAAATGGACAAAAGGTCTGAACAGACACCTTACAAAAGAATATTTATGGATTGGAAATAAGTATATGAGAAGATATTTAACATAGAAGGCAATTAGAGAATTGGAAATGAAAACAATGATGAAATATCACTATAACCCTGTTGAATGGCCACATCCCAAAACACTTATAATCACTCCAAATGCCAGAAATAACACATAGCAAGAAAAATTTTCATTCATTCATTTACTGGAGGGAATGAAATTTGGTACAGTTGCTTTGGAAGACAGTTTGGCACTTTCTTACAAAGCTGAACATACTCATGCTATATGGTCCAGCAATTTTGCTCCTTGGTATTCACCCAAATGAGTAGAAAACCTATGTGCACACAAAAATTTACATACAGAATTTTATAGAAGTTTAATTCATAATCAGCAAAACTGGAAAGCAACCAAGGTGTCTTCTAGTAGTTAAATGGATAAAAAAAACTATGGTACATACAAACAATGGAATATTATTCAGTGGTAAAAAGAAATGATCTGTCAAGTTATGAAAAGCAGTGAAGGAATCTTAAATGCATATTCCTAAGTGATAGAAGCTAATCTGTAAATACTATGTACAAGGTAGGTTTAAGTATATGACAGTATGGAAAAGGCAAAAGCATGGAAACAGTAATAAGATTACTGTCTGCCAGGGGATGAGGGGAGAAAAAGATGAATAGTTTCAGTAAACAGGTTTTCTTAGGCAGTGCAATGACACTATATGATACTATAATGTTGCACATATAACACAATACATTTGCCGAAGACCATAGAATGCACATCCACAGTAAATCTTAATATAAACTATGAACTTTGAGTAATTATGAAGTGTCAGTGTAGGTTCATTGACAATAATAATGTATCATACTGGTTCAGTATTTTGATAGTGGGGAGGTTGTGTGTACGTGGGACTAGGGAACACATTGGAAATCTTTCATATTGTTTTGAACCTAAAACTGACCGAAAAATAATCTATTGTATTAGATAGCTTTCCATCATTATACTAAGTACCCCAAATAATTAACTTATAAGGAAAAAAAGTTTATTTGGCTATGATATTGGAGGTTCTAGTCTATGTTTACGTGGCCCAACACCTTTGAGCCTCTAAGAGGGCATTATGTTATCCTGAGAGTGTTTGGTCAAATGAAAATGCTTGCCTAATAGCTAAGAAGCAAAAGAGTGAGGAAGGTACCAGGGTCTACAATACCCTTCAAAGGAACACTCCCAGTTATCTAAGGACCTCCCATTAGACCCTCACCTCCTAAAGCTTCTTTCCCAATAGTGCCACCCTGGAGAAAAAAAAATAATTTAACACATGGCCCTTTGAAGGACACTTGACATCCAATCCATAGCATCTATTTAAAAAAGAGAGATATGTGTCATTTGGCTGGCACATAGTGAGGAAATGAAAGATAAGCTGTTTTTTTACCTTAATTTTAGCCCAAGTGGTCTGTAAATAAATTGTTTTTCAGGACTTATTTTTTTCTTTCATTGTCCCTCTTACTGACCTATTTTGACAAAACTTAAATCCATGATACAATTAACTCCATTTTGTTAGTCTGAAATAAAAAACCTGAATGGTGGAAGAAAGCTGGCTTGATTTGTTTCCCAGAATTCTATTATGACTGGCCATATAGCACCATGCTGCTCCTTTTTCCTGAGATTTGCTCTCTACCTCATGTTCTCATTCATTCAGTCATTCAAAAATATTTATTCATTCCTCTAGATCTATGAAGAAATATAATCCTTACTCTTCAGGGATTTACTCTCTAGTTGTAAAGATCTGACACTTACTGAAATGCCATGTTTAACAATAAGCCCAAATATATTTAAAGTTTCCTGCTAACTCCGTGGTACTGATAAGTCTGAACATAATCCCTGCCTAAGGGTTTGCAATCTTGTAAGGCATGCACTTAAAGACACAGAACTCTAATACAAGATTAGGTAGACTAACTTTGAGAGGCAGCACAATGTACAGATTAAAAACACTGGTCTCTAGACAGGTTTGTGTTTATAATCTCAGTTTTGTCATTTCTTAACTGCAATGGTGGATTAGTTATGTCCTCTAAGCCTCAGTTTCTCTATCTATGAAATGGGGATCAAAGTAGCACCTACTGTGTGTGATTATTGAGAGTTTAAAGTAGATAAAACATGTAAATAACCCAATTTACATGTAGAGTTGCTGTCAAGCTATATGCACTGAATTTAATGATAATTCTAAGGACAGAAAGCTCACATCTAGTTATGAGGTGGAAGGAAATCGTTTAAAGTTAGCAAAATTTACTATGGATCTTTCTAGATTCCACAGCATTTCTCTCTCCCCATTTCCTGAAACTAGTCTTATTGATGGGCTCTATCTTCAGATATAAGCCTCCCCCAGGTTCTGAGTCAATATCAGCAGTGACTGCAAAATGTCAGTAATTTCATCAGCACCATCTTAGCATCTGGAAATAATTTTTCTTAACCTTGAGTATAGTATTACAATTGTAACTAACCCCTTCTTCAACATTTTCATTTCTTATTTGTTCAATTGATTAGAGCCCAAGTGTGCAAGAATGTTAGAAAAAAGCATATCATAGAAATGATTACATTTTCTATACAACTGATGTATTGATGGTGCCAAAACCTTAATGCAAAAAGGCTGAAATAGAAGCAAAACAGAAAGCATGAGCATGCTTATATTGTTGAAGGAAACCTGATTTGTCTTTCAACGTGAGTGAAAAGATGAAGGGCACAGAGTAAGTTGGACTTTTATAATTTATTTTACTATGTAAATGTAAGTGATAATTATCATGAACACCACGTTTTCTCATAGTAGAGATGATAGAATTGCCATAAGGGAAATTTTGTATACTGAGAGGGAAAAAAACTGAATAATATATTTCTAAATGCTAACACTTTTAGAGAAGGACAATGAGGGAAAGTAAGCTATGCAAAAATCAGATCCTGGATCTATGTTACAATCATACTGATGTTGTGGAGGTTGTGAAATGGAAATGTGTTTTACTGTCCTGACCCTCTTGCTCTTTCATTAAAAAAGCATAAAGAAATCAGAGCTCCATATGATTTCATCCATCTCTAAAACCTGACCCTTTTCCTGAGATAAGTTTTGATTTCATGTATGAGACAGGATGGGAATGTATTTTTGGACTTCCTACCCACCCCATTCTGTTTGCTGTCTCTCGTTTTCAGTAGTTCTTCTCGGCCAGTATTTAGCCTGTCTTTGTATGCCTTCTACTTAAACTTAAGAGGAAATATATCTGCTATCTTTTTAGATTTTCATAAAGTCCTTGAAAACTGAGAACATAAATTACATGTTTGTGTATTTTGCATGGTGCCTATTTCACTCACTATTTTCAACAAATAATTTTCAATTGCTTAATTTCTAATAACAATAGTTTGTTAATTGCAATATCCTGAAAAATTTTTACATACAAAGTACTATTCTAGTTGTATTGATTCATTAATATATCAGAGATCCCAAATGATGAAAAATTATGAAATAAACAACTTCATAGTTTTCATTTTTATGTGGCTTAGAGACCAAACAGCTAGTAAGTTTTAGACAAGATTTACATGTGTTCACTATGAACTCCCATCTCTTAACCATCTCTTAAACTCTACTCCCAGTGCTCATTTAACACTCTATCATAACTGAAATCATGTTGTGAATTAGTTTAGCATATTATATTTCCCCAAAGTATTTGTATTTTATAAGACAGGGTTAAAGAGCCTATAAGCTGAGGAATTCAGTCACTAATGATGGACTTTCAGACACAACCAACGGGAGGAATGGAGTGATATTTTTCAGTAATTGTCCATCTGTTCCTCAAGTTGCATCACTCAGGTGGTTTCCCACAAATGACTAGTAACATAAAAAGAAGTGAAAGGCCTCTAAAGATAGAGAGGAGAGACATTTGATAATGGCAGAAATACCTATGTAAATAGCTATTTTTAATGTAGAAGAAATGCATTCCATGCCTCTCTGCCCCTGGATTGATTTTCCAGCCTCACCATTTATTTTGTATCCTTCTAGAAATATTGTATGCCTAGGAAAACAGGACTGACAAAATATCATCAATATATAAATTGTTTTGTGCCTATTACTGTTGGTGACTTATATAAATGTTTCATAATATTCAGCAACGTTGAATTCCTAGGAAGAATCTAAAGTCATCTTGGTATGTTATTCTTTACATGTAGATTCTAATTGGGAGTATTTACTCAGGATGCCTGCATAAATGAGATCAAACTTAGTTTTGGTTTGGGGATATATCAGTTGGTGTCAGTGTTATTTAGACTTTATACCAAGAGTTTAGAAGCTTTCTCTTCTATGACCAGGAACAGTTTAAATACAATAAGAATGAATTATTTCTTGAAAGCTTGAGAGTAATTACCTAATAAATTCTTTGATGAGTATTTGGGGGGAATGACAATAAGACTAAAGTTTTTCAACAGCAATTGTTTAATGTGATTTAAAAAAATCTCATCTAGAATAAATTCAAGATAATCTATACTTTCATAGAAAATTATCTATATTATCCAGATTTTAAAAGTTGATTAGCACAAGGTTGAGAAATGTCATCTTAAATAATTAATTATTTCGCATTTCTATCAGTGGTAATTTTCCCATTTTCATTTGCATTTGTCTGTTGCCCTTTTCTTCTTGAATAGATTAGCTGGTGGTTGATCTATTTCATCATTATCTTTGAAGAAAAAAACTTTTTTAAAATAAATTTTTATTTTAGATGTTGATAGACCTTTGTTTTATTCATTTATTTATATGTGGTGCTGAGTATCAAACCCAGTTCCTCACACATGCTAAGCAGGCACTCTACCACTGAGCAACAATCCCAATCCCAGAAAAAAACTTTGAACTGATTCATTACTCTATTGCTTTTTCTATTTCCTAATTAATTTATGTGAGCTTTTGTCTTACTAATTTCTTGTTTCTACTTTGTTGGTATAAGTAATTATATAGGTATATAACATAATTATTTTATGTAATACATAAAATATTATATATAATCATTTATAATATATGCCAGATGTTTTTAAAAATAGTAAGCCAACTTGTGTGTGTATGTGCATACATACACACACTTACACACACACACATATATATGTGTGTGTGTATATATATATATGTATATATATATATAATTTTCATAATAGCCTCAGGATTTAGATATTACTTTTTTCCCCATTTTGAAGATTAAACCCTTGATCAGTAAGAAGTGAAGTGACTTTCCCAGGAGCATGCAGTCAATAAAGTGATAGAATGAGCTTATAAAGTCAGCTTTGTGTTCTTCACTCATGCTATATTATGTCCTTCAGTTTATATTATTGCTTTCCACTCAAATTTCTTGAGTTGAATGTCTATTTTTAATATTGCTCATTTATGAATAGTAGGGTTTACTGTTATATTTCTTCAGAGTACAAATTTATAAGAATATGTGATATGTGTTTTATTGTTATTCTCTGGATAGTCTAAAATGTCAGGTTTTATTTTCTTATATACTCAAGATATACTAAGCAGAGAATTTTTTCACTGCTCCTTGGGATTTTCTGGGGTTTGTTTATGTTTATTTGTTTATTATTTGGATAATTTTTTAAAATCTAGTATTTTTGTAGATATTATTTTTCAACATATGTATATGCTATTGATATATTTTTTTTTTGCTTAGTGCTTCACTTTTTTTTTAATTTTTTTATTTACTTATTGATTCATTGAACACAAATGGAGTACAGCTATTGTTTCACTGGTTGTACACAAAGTAGAGTCACACCATCTGTGCGTTCATGCATGTACACAGGGCAATGGTATCTGTCACACATTCTGTTATTACTTTTACCCCCCACCCGCCCCACCCCTCCCTTCCCTCTATGCTAGCTATCTTTCCTCCATTCTTGCCATCTTTCCCCCCCACATTATGCATCATCATTCATTTATCAGAGAGACCATTTGGCTTTTGGATTTTTGGGATTGGCTGATCTCACTTAGCATAACAGTTTCCAACATCATCCATTTACCTACAAATACCATAATTTTATTCTTTATGGCTGAGTAATATTCCATTGTGTATATGCTATTGATATTTTTCAACTATTTTCATCAATGGCATATATTAAAATTTTCATATAATTTTTCTTTTCTACTCTGTTAACATAGTGAATTACACTATTTCATTTGTTCATACCAAAACATCCTAACAATTCTTTGATACATTTTGTATTATTCTTTAAACTTACCTTTATACTTGAATTGCTAACCTTTATTTAGGCACTTTGCATCCATGATTACAAATGAATTTTTCCTAGAGGTTTATTGCAGTATCCCTTATACTATCCTAATGATGTGATCTGTAGGGACACACCTTAAAATGGCGACCACAATAACAACACCCTCGGGGCAAAAGCCTCCCCCACTCGTGGTACCACCAAGGTGGCGGCCCAGGATTGGCTCATCCAACTTCCATGAACCTGAGCAGCTTTACATCTTAGCAGACCTCTGCCCTGCAGGCCTTGCTGTATACTGCATGTGCTGTTGACCTTTAAGATGATTGGCCCCTGCCTGTATCTCCTCCCCTCGCTCCCTTTTCTTATACCTGTTTCACCTCCCCATTAAACTGAGATACTGCTTCGACAGACTCCCGGCTGGTGTGCGTATTTCAGCCGTCGACACTCACCATCCTGTTTGACCCCCGTGCCCCCTCTGGCTGGTCCAGGGAGGGCACCCAACCTTTGTTGTTCGGTGCGGAACAACAGTGATCTGATTATCTTCTTATCATTTTATTTGCTATTTAATGGTTTTTTCACTCACGTCTCTTGGTGGGTAAAAACAAAAATCAATTCTAGTTTCCTTAAGTAAAAAAAGAATTTTCATGAGGGACATCATGGAATTTATACAATGGGAAAGGTAGAGAGTAATGCTGAGAAATCAGACAAGAATAATAGGAAACTAAAAAGATGAAAACCCTTGGGAACTTCCAGTAATGCTCCTTGGCCTGCCACAAGGTGAACATTCAACACCATAACTTCTGAATTCTCAACTCCAATAAATTTGTTTTAAATAATCTGCAAATCTCCCAGAATATTTTTTCACTTCCTCCATAGTGACAGAATTTGGAGTAAAAGCATGTAATTGGCTTTATCTAATGTATATATTAGCTACTAAGGTTTAGGGAAAAGAAATACCTATGCTCCTTCAACTTCATTGTTAAGCTCCTTCAACTTCATTGTTAAGTTTAGCATATCGTCAATTTTTATGAATGTTTCATTTTATTTGAAAAGAATTAATTTCCAATTAAATTAATTCTTCAGTTATTTAATTAAAATTCTATAAATTTAAGTTTTCTTCATCTATTCAATAGTTGCTCTATGAAAGAAGTTTGATACTTCCA
The DNA here is from genome assembly GCA_020662805.1 of Glaucomys volans. Lineage (NCBI taxonomy): Eukaryota > Metazoa > Chordata > Mammalia > Rodentia > Sciuridae > Glaucomys > Glaucomys volans. Next base: position 122,376 of record JAJEJO010005106.1, on the reverse strand, counting down.
CCTATAACTGTATTTATCCACTCATTTGCAGCTTATGTTTCATACATGATGTTATATATTTAGCAGTTCAGAACATAAAATAAGCAATGAAACCATATATTCCTTGCCTAAGTTTAGCAACTAAAAAATACAAGTCATTACATAAAAATTAAAATGCCTCAATGATATTATTGTGGATAGAACTGATAGGAGAATGTGACTTTAGACCTTCAGCCAAGTAATCATAATAATTCATCTGCTTTACACAGTTGTAGCCAACTTATCACAGCTTAAAAATTTTGAAAACTGAATGTCACACCTGCAAGGGCAAGTCCCTTCTAAGTGAGCAGGTTAGAACAGTCATGTGTGTGTGTACATGTGTGTAAGAAGGATGACTCACACAAAAACAGGAGAAGTAGACAGACAGAAGGACTAAGCATGATAATTATTAATCTAAACTCTCTTTGCTCCACTTTGTACAGAGAGAAGTAAGTAAGCAATGCCAGGAGTGTGGAGCTAATAAAGTTCCTCATGTATAAACATGAAGAATAGAAAATATACGTTTCCTTCTTTAATGCATTAAGTTAAACAGTATGAAATCACCAATAATTTCAGGCCAATAATTTCCATGTTGACCTAAAAATAGTAGCAATTTTATATTTTGAAGTTATTCAATAAGTTCCACTAAAATTCATGTGTTTTGTATATTTTCCTTGAAATGTCTTCTATGCATATAACATATCCACCTTTACCACTTTAAAAATTTTTTTAACTTATTTTAGGGAATAAGTTCAAGCATACAGATATCTTGAAAGAAAAAGAGTAGTGCATAAAACTCCAACATATTCTCTGTGAATTCATTTATCACTAACACTGTTAATGTTTTACCATGAGTTTTCAATTTCTAACATGTATGTATAAACAACATATGCACATGTCTGTGTCTGTGTGTGTACTTCTTTTCTAAAACCTTTTAAGGTAACTTACCCACAGTATGTCCTGTCCCTTTATATAGCCAGAGTAAAAATGTTAACTCAGTATATTTAACATTAATTTACTCATTCAGTCTAATATTTGTATCTATTTTTGTCAATTAAATCAGTAAAAAACTAGTCTGGGGTCAGGTGTTTATTTGTCCAGTCTTTTTACTCTTAAACCTCCTTCAGTCTGGAACATCTTTACTATGTCTTTTTTGACAAAGAAATTTTGAGGAACACAGTACCTGTCCAAACTCTATTGTTTTCTAATAATTTGTTTTAATAGAATGATCCTCATTTTTGGGTTTGTCTGATGTGTCCTAATGATTGGATTCAGACTATGCAGTCTTAACCAGAAAATTATATAGGTGATTCTGTATTACTATCAGAAGTCACATCTGTATGCACACAGTCTTCATCTGTTCCTCACGGGTAATATAATTTTGCTGTTAATTTTGATCACCACCAATTGTTCAATTCCTCCATTGTATGGTTACTCAATTTTTTAATGCAACTAATAAGAAATCTGTGGATAGATGTAAACTTTCCATCATTTTCTCCAAATTTAGCATCCTTTGGTGAGTCTTGCATACTCCAATATTTATTTTGATAGATGCAAAATGTTTACTTTCTTGCACTCCCACCACACTTATCAATACTATTGTACCTTTACAATAAGCCTTCCTCCCCAAATCTGCTTGTTCACTTGTTCAGTGGTATGGATTCATGAATGCTTGCAAATGTTTTCTCATTAATTACTGTACTTAACAATGTCTTCTAATTATTTTACATAGATTCTATTTCGTTTCCCATTAATAATAATAGTACACTTGCTTTCCTTTTTTTAGCATTTGCCTGCCATGAATTTTTTTCTGTTATTTTTAACCATACCATTTATATGTGTTACTTAGAAATAGCATGGTTTTGGTTATTGTTTTATACCAATCAGAATGAATCTTTTAACATGTGATATTAGCTTGTTCATATTATCATAATTAGTGATATTAGTGATGACTTCTTTTTTTCATACTTTTCTTATTTATTTATATGCTTTCTGTTTTGTATAGTTTCTTCCCTGTTTCTATTCTGTGTTTGTGCAGATTATATATTAAAATACTTTGTTCCCTTATACTTATCTGCTCATTAAGTTGGCAGTCCTGAGGATTCACTAATAAGACAAGTCCTAAGCATAAGTACAATCTAAACTTCCTGTTAGAATATGATAGGTAGACCACTGAAGATCATTGATTTTAGTATTGTTTGTGATCATAATTTGGAATGTCTGTGCCTAATGCATAAGATTTTGTGGAAGAAATCTGATAGAATTTAAATGATTTGCAATTTGTATGGTCATTTTCCATTTATGGGTCTTTTAGCTACATGTCCTGCTAGATTAAATGTACAAATGCATTGGTCTAACCTCAAGAGACTCTAGTAGGAAACAAGAATAGATATTTCTACTATATCTACTATTCTTTCAATTTTGATTATATCCTCCTAAATGAAGATTCAGTATCCATTTTCCTCCTCTTAACACGTAATATACAAAGAATCTCAGGCTTAATATGACTTTCCATAGTTTCTATATTATAGGTTAAAATGGTATTATTCCTAATCATAGCAGATGAAACTATTTTTATGGAATCAATTTCAATTTTAAGAGTAACTTCAGAATGGCTAACAGTTTTATAAGTTTTTTGGTATTAAAACAATTGCATTTCCTAAAGTTGAGATTTTTCAGGCTCAAGCTATCAATTGCACCTCAATTTGATTAAGTGTAAAGGTAATGCCTGAAAGAATTGCCTCAGGTAAAACTTGTGAGTGATATATTATAGCACTATTTCCATGTACTACTTACCATATCATACAAGAGTAACTCACTGTGTATGATTATGTTTACACGTGTGGGAGTTTGAGTCTTTGTATATTTGTGGTCACATTAATGTTAAGCCAATACAGAATCCTAGAATGCATAGAGACTGTAAAAGGGGAAAGAAACTAACATTTTCCAAGAACATATCAAGTACTAGAAGCTTTATATACAACATCAAATTTCATCCTAACAATAACTTTATGAAATTAGTTAAATCATTTCCTTTTTTAGATGAGTGAAGTACAGTTCAGGTTTGTTAAGCAAGTTCCCCAAAGTCCCACCACATGGGAACATTTATTTACCTACTAAGTATCCAGTTCTTCTTTTATATGGTAATGGATTTTCTGTTTGCATTGAATAATGTTTCTACCTTTGCCTTCAGCCCCAGGATTTAGTGTATCTCAGATGTGGCTAATCAGAGCATTACAACCCTCTGGCCATAATGATTCATTCAAATATGGGCATATAATCTAATCCAGGCCAATGAAATTTTATGTTGAGCATTTCATCCTCCCTTTTCTCCAGAGGTAGAAAGCTGTTATGTAAATCTAAATCTGCCAAGAACCACTTGCCTGAAAATGTTGCTAAACTAAAGAAATCAGGGACAGTAGATTGAGATAGCCTAAAGTCATTGCTTGATCTCTTGATTTCAATGACTGAAGTTGGCTGATGGTCATAGACCTTACAGCAACACGAGAAAATAAGTTATTTTTTGTTATTAAACTTTTGTTGGGATTCTATCACTTTTTTAAAAAAGATAATACTGACAAAGACTGATAGACATAAAGCTCTCTCAACTCTACCTATATTTTAAGGGCAACTTGATGTGAAATCTCTGCTGTAGAACTTTCTTTGACTTCTTCTTTCACATGTACTATCTCCTTAGTCACAGTATACTTATTTGGTAGAAATTGTTATATTCTTTCTGGTACTATTTTCTTAACCTCCTATGTACATTTTGCTTCTACCTACTAATTTATAAACTTTCAGTATAAAAAGATTTTCTTTCATTTCTTGTGGTCCCTGCATCAAAGTAATGCAAAACATATACCTTTTATTAGATATTAATAAATGTTGGCTAAATTAATATTATCTTTTTCTTTATAATGTACTTAAGTTTGGAAGCTTCAGGATATTCAGGTTCCTGAATATTTTGATAAACTTCTGCAAAAACAGAGCTTAACTTCAGATAGACATGTTCATACATTTACAATATATTGGGTTTTATCTACCAGACTAGAAGGTATCTTGCTACAGCTGCCTTTTAAAATAATTCATGCAACTAAATCAATGACATCATTCAGGAGCCATATTAATAGTTCATTAATTGCATTTGTTCACATGCATTTATTTAAACTTCTATGTATCTTGGACCAAAGAATGAAAACCATCAAATGTTTCATAAAGATACATTCTGAAAAACCAACTAGTTTGAAAGTCCTTCCAAATTAAAGTAGAAATTATCACCCTAATGAATTATGGAAAACTTACATCATCTCTAAGAGAACATATTTTGATCAAAATTGCTTAACTATCATAGTCCTAAAAAGTTGTGAGTTGTGTATGTAAATGAAACATACATTCATACATACATTAAAAGAATAGGAAGGAACAACAGGGTGCTTTGGTGCACATCTTTATTCCCAGTGCCTCTGGAGGCTGAGGCCTCCTGATCACAAGTTCAAAGCCAGCCTTTGCAAATTAGCAAGGGCCAAAACAAAATAAAAAAGAGAGACCGTGTTTCAAAATAAAAAATAAAAATGGACTTGTGATGTGGCTCAGTGATTAAGTGCTCCTGGGTTCAATTCCCAGAACCAAAAAAAAAAAAGGAAAGGCAAAAGCAAAAATTTCCTCACATACTTTAGTGGATCACCACTTACATTCTTCTCACAAATCAGGAATTTCCTTCTTTAGGATCCCATGATCAGTGATTGAAATATGCATTTAAAAATATACCACCACTGTATATTGAACATGGCTTATATTCTTGAATGTAATTTTCAATTCTTGAAGAAACATGATATTTCAAAATGCAAAAAACCAGTAGAGAACTCCACTATGCATACTGTAGCAAAAATCAATCTCAGAAGAACCCCCAAAGAATTGCTAATTGGTACTGTTGAACTAAAGCAAAATATACTATATATGTAGTTCATATAAAGAAAACTACAGGGCATCTCTGACCTAAAATGTTTTGACTTAATATTTTTCAACTCTGTATACACTCAGTTAAATTATATTTTGAATTTTGATCTTTTTGTAGTGCTAGTGATATGTGATACTATACTCTCTTGTAATGCAAGGCAGCATGAGCAAGCTGTAGCTTCCAGTCATCCATGTAATCACAAGGTAAACAAATGATACTCTATGTTGGATAATGTTCTCTTGCCATATATATATATATATATATATATATATATATGAAAAGTATATATATGTATATATGCACACATATATAAAAAGTATATATATGTATATATATACACACATATATATACATATACACACGCACACATATATATATATATGCCATTTAGTCATATATTGCTAAACATACAATAAGAAAATGTTTTCAATGCAGTCTATTTCATTTTATACGTTTTTTTCTTTAATCTTTTATTAGTAAAGAAATAAATTTGGTGACCTCTTTCTTCAGTTTGACTGAAATTAACACTGTAGTTTAGCATTATACCCTGAATATTATGGTTCTAAACTTCGTTCTTTCTGTGGTGCTTGGGATATTGAAGCCACCTGATTGCCTACCTGATTGTCTATTGTGTATAATCATGATTAATGGAAATACTTCTCTATTTTATAAAAAAAAAAACCTTTTCATCAGTTTTTTTATTTGGTAGCAAGGACATAAAATTGCACATGACAGAAGATCATTAGGGTGTCAGTTTGGAAGAAAAAGCACACTAGATTGAAAACATCTTCTTGTTCTTCATAGAAAATTGTTTACTACTAACAGGCAGAAAGTTGACTAATGCCCCTTTAATTTCCATTTCAGTTCTAGTTCAATGAGGCAAAGTAGATCTTATCAATTGCTCTTCTGTTTAACAATTGTGGCAGGAGGAATTTTGTATTTGGGGGAAATTATTATTCAATGGTTACAAACATTTTTAAGGTGATGTGACTCAGTGATAAAGCACATCCCTACAATTTGCAAGGCACTAGAGTCAATCCCTAGCACTTCAATAGAAGATAAATCATTCTTCAATACCAAAGGTAAATCTATAGAAGAAATAAAACTCAACTCAAAATGGATCAAGGACCTAGGAATTACACCAGAGAGCCTGCACCTAATAGAAGAAAAAGTAGGTCCAAATCTTCATCATATTGGTCTAGGTCCAGACTTCCCGAACATGACCCCCAAAGCACAAGAAATAAAAGAAGGAATCAATAATTGGGATGGATTCAAACTCAAATTTTTTTCTCAGCAAAGGAAACAATCAGCAATGTGAAGAGAGAGCCTACAGAGTGGGAGAAAATCTTTACCACACACACTTCAGATAGAGCACTAATCACCAGAATTTATAATGAGCTCATAAAACTTTACAGCATGAACACAAATAACCCAATCAATAAATGGGCTAAGGAAATAAGCAGACTTCTGAGAAGAAGAACTACAAGCAATCAACAGATATATGAAAAAATGTTCAACATCTCTAGTAATAAGAGAAATGCAAATCAAAACTACCCTAAGATATCATCTCACCCCAATTAGAATGTCTTTTATTAAGAATACAAGCAACAATAGGTGTTGGCAAGGATGTGGGGAAAAACATACTCTCATACATTGCTGGTGGGGTTGCAAATTAGTGTGGCCACTCTGGAAAGCAGTATGGAGATTCCTTAGAAAATTTGGAATGGAACCACCATTTAACCCAGTTATCCCACTCCTTGGCCTTAACCCAAGGGAATTAAAATCAGCATATTACAGTGATGCAGCCACATCAATGTTTATAGCAGCCCAATTCACTATAGCGAGATTGTGGAACCAACCTAAATGCCCTTCAATAGAGGAATGGATAAAGAAACTGTGGTATATGTACACAATGGAATATTACTCAGCCATAAGAAGAATAAAATTAGGACATTTGCAGGTAAATGAATGGAGATGGAGAAGATCATGTTAAGTGAAATAAGCCAATCCCCAAAAGCCAAAGGCCAAATGATTTCTCTGATAAGTGGTTGATGATAAATAGTGGGGGTGGGGGGAGGTAAGGGAAGTATGGAAGAAGGATGGATTGTGTAGACGGAAATGAGGGGTCGGGAGAGGAGAAGGAAAGATAATGGAATGTGACAAACATCATTATAGTATGTATATGTATGAATATGCAAATGGTATGATTCTACTTTTTATACAACCAGAAAGACGATAGTTGTACTCCATTTGTGTACATTGAACCAAAAATAAATAAATAAATTTTAAAAAAAGAATTTTCGTGAAAAAAAAAAGAAATAAAGAAATAACTAAGAGCTAGTATTTGTAGAAAGAATACTATTATGAAGTAATTGCTATCTTCTCTGGAATTATTGTAGAAGTATGGAGAAGAACTTCTGCTTCAGGATTACCGGCAAATTGTAAAAGAAATATTCTCTTTTGTGAAGTTTCTTTTATGTGTTGGCTTTTTTAAAAAACCATATTAATTTCTGTAGGATTTGATTTAATGTTAACTTATCTTTGACGCTTTCCTCAGCCAGAGTTTTCATCTGTACAGCCACGCATGTTAGATTAAGGAGTAGTTCTTAGAAATCAAGTTTGCTAGTTATATCTTCTATCTCAGTATTTTATTTTTTGTTTTTGAATGCAGAATATAAAAACTGCAATTGTAACTTCACATTTTGAGTCTACCCGCCTGTTAACTTCAGCAACTAAAAGTAAGATTTGATCTTTTAATGTGTGGTCATACTGTAAGTGTGAACTCAGCCTGTTTGTATGTGAACTGTATAGAGTCACAAAAACATGTGTTATGTGATTGAACTGGGTATTGATAGTGGGTTCTAATCTTAAATTTAAAATTAATTTAAATTACTTAACTTACATTAAGTCATTTAAATTATCATTGCTACTAACACATATAAGTAAAATAAAATAAATGTTTTATCCTTGGCAATATTTCATTATTTAGTTTAGCTAATTATGTCAGGAAGATTAAAACAATCATCTCAACTTGCCTTTCAGTAAAGGTATACCCTAGGACATGGCATTTCAGTGTGTTTTAGAAAACAAATTAAATTTTTTTTCCGTTTTTAAAACACATTCCAGGAGGGAAGATGTTTTGTTCAGTTATTTTTTTCATTTTTCTTGTGCATTTTATTGCTTTTTATCATTTATAGATTTCAATATTTTACATGATTAAGATAATTGATGTTTACATCAAAAAACAGTAAAACTACTTTAGTGGTTATTTTTGTAAGAAAAATACTGCTTCTATTACCTTAGAAAATATAAATTTACATTTTAGTTATTAAATTTCATATACTCACACTTATCATTAAATAAAAGAAATGGGAAATATAAGATCCCAATACTTGCATATTTTGTGCATCTGAGTCCAGGATATAATGTAGGGAAGTCCTTATTATGACTTTTTTCCTGTGGTTAAAATTTTTATTAATGTGTCTGGTGTTTTGTTTTCAGTATAAATTCTCAGTGTCTTGTTAACTCATATTAGTTTGTATTGATTCACTTATGAGGTTAAATATACTATGCACCAAAAATGAAATCAATAAATGAGGAGGGATTTCTTTGGCTACTTAAGAAAGTAATAAATTGAATTGCTATAATACTAATTTTTATCCAGAGAATGGAAAAAAATTAGAATAACTCATACTATTTTAATGAGCTACCGAGAGAATCCAAATATTTACTTTGGCACATTATAACAGGAAATGAAATTGATGTTTTACCTTCAAATTTGAAAGGAAATTCTTAGCTCTAAGTCTTGAATTATATAGAGAATATCTAATTGAATGTTGTCCAGTGAGTCTACATTTTTTGATTTAGAAGATATTACTAACATAAACAATTTAATACGTGAAGTTTAAAGTCAGAATAAACACTGTGGTACATCAACACAATAGAACACTACTGAGCAATAAAAAGGAATATATTATACTAAAACATATAGCACCATAAATGAATCTTAAAAGCAATACATTAGAATGATATAAGTAACATGGTATCATAGGAAACCCTGAGTCTCCCTTCCCCTTATGAGAACATAGATTCAGCATCAATATACAGTCCAATTCTCATTGTGAGAAATCTAGAAATGAGTTAAGAGGCTTCTACATCCCAGGTGAGTACAAAATCATCTACCTCAAATCTAGTAGAAAAGTTCATGGCAATCCCCCATCATTGTCCTTCCTCCCTGGCTCAGTGCACTGTAATTGGGAGGAAACTAAACCCTAAGCTTCTCCTTACAGTGGAAGAAATATTTTTTTTTTATTTTTACAGACTGCATTTTGATTCATTTTACACAAATGGGGTACAACTTTTCTTTTCTATGGTTGTGCACAATGTAGATCCACATCATTCATGTAATCATAGATATACATAGGGTAATAATGTTTGTCTCAGTCCACCATCTTTCATAGTAAAACATTCATCCTGCCTTCAGACTTTTGGGAGAGCTTCCTGAGGGAATGATTTGTATCTTGTCATATCTGAATCCGATAAGTAAAGGCACCAGGTTGGATGTCATTAAGAATAAGGTGATATAGTTTAAGCAAGCAAGTATTCCTTTGCTATAGTCAATTATCCTGGCTCAGTGTGGAACAAGTGGGAGTAATCACCCAAACTCAGAAGTTCTCTGCTGAGGAAAAAAATCAAGTGTGAATCCAATATTCCAGCTTTTAGAAAGACTATGTGAGGGACAAATGTCTGTCTTGCCTGTCTTGGATCATTGACAAAATCTGTCATACTCTAAATCCCTAGGGCAACAGGAAACAAAAACAATGAAAATTGTGACATAAAGTGGTATATAGGATGTAAAAATGCAGTCTTTGTATTATATTAAGGTTAAGTGTTTATCATCTTAAAATAGATTATTATAACTATGTCTCATGTAAACCCCTAAAATATTTATGCACATATGGTAAACAAAAGAATATGAAAAAGGAATCAGGGCATGTTGCTACAAAAAATGAAAGAATAAAAAGAAATCAACAAAATAGAAAAGAAGATAGTAGAAGGAAAAGAGGCATCAAAACGATACAAAGTGCAGAAAAAAATAACAAAATGGCAACAGTATTTTCTAATTAACAGTTTTTTTTAATGTAGTGTTAATCTCTTCAAATCGATGGAGAGTGGCTTAATGGATGAAAAAATGATCCAATTTTTTGCATTGTACAGGAGACTCATTCTTAAATTAAGGACACATAGACTGAATGTTAAAGAATTAAAATGATATTCCATTCAGATGGTAATCCTAAGAACAGGGGTAGCCAACTTATTTTAGATGAAATAGATTTTGTCAAAAACTATCCCAAGGGACAAGAAGAACATTATATAATGAGAAAAAGGACAATTGACCATGAAAATATAATAATTATCAATACATATGCACCTGAGGTGAGAGACCAAAATATATTAGGCAAATAAGAACAGAATTGAAGGAAGAAATAATGGAACCCAACATTAGTACGGTACTTAAATACCCAACTTTCAATAATGCATAGAATATTGAGACAGAAGGTTGATAAGGGAATAGAGGATATGAAAAACACTATAAAATAAACGTACCTAGCAGACAAATACAGAGCATTCTACCCAATATCTACGGTAGCATACAAATTCTTTTCAAGCACATACAAATCAATCTCCAGGATAGATTTCCTATGGGTCACAAGACAAATCTTAACGAATTTAAGAATGCTGAACTCACACCAGCTCTAGTTCCCAACCACAGTGGATTGAAAATAGATATTAATGGCAAAAGAAAAAAATGTAAACTTCACATCTCTGGGGAAATTAAGCAACACGCTCCTAAACAATCAACAGGTCAAAGACAAAATCAACAGGGAAATTTGAGAATATCTTGAGAAACAAGAAAATGAAAGCATAAAACACCAAAACATGTATACAGAAAAAGCAGTAATAAGAGGGATGTTATAGCTATAAATGCCTGTTACTAATGAAAGATCTCAAATAAATCATCTAAGTTTACTATTAAAAAACTAGAAATAAAAAGCAAACTAAACCCAAAGTTAGTAAAAGGAAGGAAATACTGAAGACTACACCAGAAATAAATGAAATAAAAAAATAGAAAAACTAAGACTTTGAAAATATAAAAAAATTGTTAACCCATAAATAAACCAAATCAGAATGGGAAGAAGAGACAGCACAGTGATGTCATAGGAATAAAGAGGCTTATGATACCATTTTAATATAGGAATTTATAACTACAAATATCTCTCTTAGTACAGCTTTTACTGCATACTACAAGTTTTGGTATGTCATACTTTCATTTCATGCAGGAAGAATTAGAAAAGAGGAAGAGAATTAAAGATAGGGGAGAGGAGGATAATGGAGTGGTAGATATAATTAGGATATGCTATATACATGTAAAATATGCCATAATAAAATCCAGTATTTTGTAAAATTAAAATGCACTAATTAAAATGTAAAAGTAAAATGTAAACAAGACTACAATTATACACCAGCAAATTGTATAAGCTAGAAGAAATGAGTGAATTCCTAAAAATATATCAAGACGGATTCAGGAAAACCAGTATGTCCATCTCTAAATTAATGCAAAATGAAAATATAGCATACAGTATATAAAGATTGCAATATTACTGAGTCTTAATAAAGAAGGAAATTTTGCCATATTTGACAACATTGATGGACCTGGAAAACATGCTAAGTGGAATTAGTCATAGTCAATTGCTACATCATTCCACCTACATAAGGTATCTAAAGGTATCTAAACCTCCTAGAAGCAGAAATCAGGGCGGTGATTCCAAGAGACTGATACATAGCATATGGAGGATCGGTGTATTCCTTTCCACTTGGTGCATGCAAGGTGAAAAGTTCTGATGATCTGTTGTATGACAAATGTGAATATAACTAACTCTGTAGTGAAAACTTTTTAAAGGGTAGATATCATGTGATTTCACCACAATAAAAAATCAATCAGCAAAAAATTTGAATGCAGGAGTCATACTGTGTGATTCTTCTTATTTGAAGTCATACACAGGCAAAACTATATTGATGGACATCAAAAAGTGATTGTCTTTTGTGGGGATTAGGTAATAACTGGAAGGTGACCTGTGAAATCTTTCTTGCCACGTGTAGTAGTATTTCGGGTATACAAAACAGAAGCAATTAAAGGAAACAAACACGTATGATTTTGTGTGTGTGTGTGCGCGTGTGCATGTGTGTGTGTGTGCGCGCATGTGCCTGTTCTTTAGAAAAAATAGAAACAAAAAAAGTTAAAAAGTATTCTTCAGAAGCAAAATACGTTATATATCTTTGTTTCAGGTGGGGAAAATTAACATGTTAGCAGAGAATGCAAAGTTTCAGTATTGCAAGATGAATATATTCTGGAGTGTCAATGTATTTCATGGTGACTATAGATAACAATATGGTTACTGTATATCTGAAATTTGCAAATAAGATACATCATAAGTGCTCTCACTGCACACACACACACACACACACTAAATATATGAGGTGATAAATATTCGAATTAGCTTAATTTTGGTGATTATTTTTAATTTTTTAAAAAAGGATACTAGTAATGAATAATAGTTAAGACCTGTTTAATCAGATAAAAAAATACTATGTTAAGTTGCAAGAAAATATGGTGTGAATTAAAAAAACTATCATATTACACTAAGTATATAAATAGAAATAAAAATATGAGTGAGGAATGAGATTATAAGAAGTATGTTTATTCAAAAATTTATAGTGAAGGTTCACACAAATAAACATATGTGGTTCATTTAGAAATAATGAAACACAATGAATCTTCAGCAAATATTTGGATGTCTAAAGTCATTCGATTTTACATAAATGGCAAAACCTGGGATTAAAAACTGAGAAGGTAAAACTGTGGCATAAAATGCAGGAATGACTAAATACCCTGACCATCAAACAGCTAAGGGTTAGAAACCAGGAAATATGAGATGAGCAAAACCAATATCCAAAGTCGTGCTCAGATAGATGGTGAAGACAAGATTAATTTTTTTAAGTAAAAAATTGAAAGTTCAGGGTTTTTACAAACAGCACACAGGAAATTTTTAAAAATTGTTCTTTATAGTTAATATAATTAAGCTAATTAGAATACATGACAGTAGAATGTATTTTGACATATTATACATACACGGAGTATCATTTCCCATTCTTGTGGTTGTACATGATGTGGAGTTACACTGGTGGTGTATTCAGACATGAACATAGGAATGTTATGGCCAAATCATTTCGCTGTCTTTCTTATTCTTCTCTCCTTTCCCTTCCTGTCATTCCCCTTTTTCTGATCCAAAGAACTTCTGTTTTCTACCCCCTTATTGTCTGTTAGCATCCACATATCAGAGAGAACATTCAGCCTTTGTTTTTTGGGGCAGATTGGCTTATTTCACTTAGATGATAGTCTCCAGTTCCATCCATTTACTGGCAAATGCCATAATTTCATCCTTCTTTATGACTGAGTAATGTTCCATTGTGTATATATACTATATTTTCTTTACCCATGCATCTGTTGAAGGGCACCAAGGTTGGTTCCATATCTCAGCTATTGTGAATTGAGCTGTTACAAATATTTATGTGGCCACATCAATAGAGTATGCTGATTTTAAGTCCTTTTGCTGTATGCCAAGGAGTGGGATATCTGGGTGAAATGGTAGTTCAATTCCAAGTGTTCTGAATAATCACCATACTGCTTTCCATAGTGGTGTACCAATTTGCAGTCCCACCAGCAATGTGTGAGTAAATCTTTTCCCCACATCCTCACCAACATTTTTTGTTACTTGTACTCTTAATAATTGCCATTATGACTTGAGGAAGATGAAATCCCTGTGTAGTTTTAATTTTCATTTATCTAATTCCTGGAGATGTGGGACATTTTTTCATGTTTATTGACTGGTCATATATCTTTTTTTGTGAAGTGTCTGTTCAGTTCCTTTATCCATTTGTTGATTAGCTTATTAGGTTTGCTGTTGCTATTAAGTTTTTTGAGTTCTTTATGTATCCTGGAAATTAATGTTCTGTTTGAGGTGCTGGTGCCAAAGATTTTTTTCCCATTCTTTATGCTCTCTCTTCACATTCTTGATTGTTTTCTTTGCTGTGAAAAAGGTTTTTAGTTTAAGACTAAAAACCATTTGTTGATTCTTGATTTTACTTTTTGTACTTTGCGAGTGTTGTTGAGGAATTAAGTTCCTAACCTGACATGTTGAAGATTTGGGTCTACTATTTCTTTTAGTATGTGCAGGACACTCTCAGCCTAGTTCTACCCAACCTTCAAAGAAGAAGTAATACCAATCCTCCTCAAATTATTCCATGAAATAGAAAAGGGAGGAACCATTCCAAATACATTCTTGGAAGCTACCATCACCCTGATACCAAAACCAGACAAAGAAACATCAAGGAGAGAACACTTCAGATCAATACCCTTGATGAGCTTAGATACAAAAATCCTTAATAAAATATTACAAAATCTCATACAAAAACATATTAAAAAGAGTGCAGCATGATCAAGTGAGGTTGATCCCAGAGATACAAGAATGGTTCAACATATGGAAATAAACTAACATAATTCATCACATCCATAGACTTAAAGACAAGAATCACATGATTATCTCAATAGATGTAGAAAAAGCATTTGAGAAAATACAGCATCTATTCCTGTTCAAAACACTAGAAACACTGGGGATAGTAGGAACATTCCTCAACATTGTAAAAGCTATATGTTAAACCCAAGGCTAACATCATTCTAAATGGAGAAAAATTGGAATAATTCCCTCTAATCACTGAAACAACGTAAAGGTGCCCTATATCACCACTTCTATTCAGCATAGTCTTTGAAACTCTAGTCAGAGCAATTAGACTGAGGAAAGAAATTAAAAGGATGTGAGCTGGAAAAGAAGAACTCAGATAATCCCTATTTGTGGACAACATGATTCCTTATTTAAAAGACTCAAAAAATTCCACAAGAAGACTTATAGAACACATAAATGAATTCAGCAAAGTAGCAGGATATAAAATTAACACCATGAATCATATGCATTCTTACAAATCCATGATGAATCAGCTGAAAGAGAAATTAGGAAAACTATCCCATTCACAATAGCCTCAAAGAAAATACAATATTTGGGAATTGATCTAACAAAAGAGGTGAAAAACTTCTACAATGAAAAGTACAGAACACTAAAGAAAGAAATTAAAGAAAACCTTAGAAGATGGAAAGATCTCCTAAATTCTTGGATAGGCAGTATTAATATTTTCAAAATGGCCATACTACCAAAAATGCTATACAGATTTAATGCAATTCCTATTAAAACCCTAATGCCATTCTTCATAGAAGTAGAAAAAGCAGTCATGAAATTCATTTGGAAAAATAAGGCTTAGAATAGGGAAAGCAATTCTTAGGAAGAAGAGTGAAGCAGGAGGCATCACAATACCAGACTTTAAGTTATACTACAGAGCTATGATTTCTTTTTTTTTTCTTTTAGTACTAGAAATTGTACCCTGGGGTATTCTACCACTGAGCTATATCCCTTACCATTTTTATTTATTTATTTTTTATTTTGAGACAGGGTCTTACTAAGTTGCCCAGGCTGGCCTTAAACTTGAAATCCTCCTGACTCATCTTCTACATTGCTAGGATTACAGGCACACATGTGCTACTGCATGTGGCTGGAAATTATTTTGTGTTAAAATATAGTTCTTGTGCATAGACATTGACCTTCTTCTTAGGTGGTACTAAAATATTATTACAACAATCCAGAATCAGAAACAAACTCTCAGAATCATGATTTATAAACTTCTAAGCTTTATAAGACATTCTTTCAAGTCTGCAACTAAAAAACATTAAAATATGTATTACATTCTACTTAGGAGAAAAGAAAAATATTTATATTGGTTTGATCATTGGGGAAGACTTAAAGCAGAGTGACAATGTAATTTAATACAACCATTATGGAGAACAGTATGGAGGTTCTTCAAAAAACTAAAATCAGAATTATCATCTGATCCAGCTACATTGATACTGGGTATATATACAAAGGAAAGGAAATCAGCATATAAATGATACCTGCTTTATTTACTGTGACATTATGTTTATTGTGGCACTATTCGTAGTAGTCAAACTATGGAATCATCCTAGTGCTAGTCAATTAATGAATGAATAAATAAAATCTGGTATATATGTGTTATGATTTAGATATTATGTGCCTTCCAAAAGCTCACATGTAAGACTGTAAGAAAAGCTGGATATAGGGTCTTCATCTAATTAGTGCATTACTCCACTTGAATGGCTTACCTAGGTGGTAACTTAGGCAGGTAGGGTGTGGTTGGAGGAGGTGGGTCACTGGGGGCATGCCATTGGGGTATATATTTTGTCATCAGATAATGGAGTTTTCTCTCTCTGCTTCTTGGTGGTCATGCCCTGAGTCATTTTCCTCCACAACACTCTTCTGCCTTGATATCCTGCATTACCTTGGGCCATAGGAATGGAATCAGCCATCTATGGACTGAGCCCTCTGAATCCTTGCATCCCAAAATGAAATTTTCTTCTTCTAATTTTTCCTGTTAGGTCTTTTGGTCACAACAGAAAAAAAAAAAAAAACTGACTCAATCAATATACAAAATGGAGTATTGTTTAGACACGAAAAAGGCACAATGGAATGTTATTCTTACATAAAAAGAATAAAATCCTGTCACTTTCAGGAAAATGAGTGGAATTCAAAGACATCAAGTTAAGCAAAGTAAGCCAGACACAGAGAGGTAAAAATACCCCATGTTTTCTCATGAGGAATCTAAAAAAATGACCTTAATATAGAATAGTGAATTCTAGAGACTGGGGGATAGGACAGAGGGAATAACTGATAACTGGTACCAAGGAACAATTACTTAGAAGCAATAAGTTCTAGTGGTTTACAGTGGCTATAACTCACAGTAACTTATATACTATGTGGAAATCTAGAACAGAGAAGTTCAAAGGCTCCTGTTATGGTATCAATCTGAGGTGTCCACCAAAAGTGCATGTGTGAGACAATGCAAGAACATTTATAGATGAAATGAGTGAGTTGTGAGAGTCTATCCTAATCAGTACATGAATCCAGTGATACAGATTAACTGGATGATAACCATAAGTAGGTATGTCTAGGGGAGGTGGATCCCTGAGGGTTTTCATTTGGGATACATATTTTGTCCTTATTGAGCAGATCTCTCTCTCTCTCTCTCTCTCTCTCTCTCTCTCTCTCTCTCTCTCTCTTTCTCTCTCTCTCTGTGCTTCCTGATCATCATGTTCTGAGATGCCTTCCTCCTCCACATTATTCCCCCATGACGTTCTGGCTCACTTTGTGCTCAGAACAATGGAATCAGCCATCCGTGGACTAAGATATCTAAAACCTGAGCCTCCAAATAAACTTTTTCTCCTCCAAAATTGCTCTTGTTAAGTGTTTTGGTCACAGCAGAGAAAATGCAGAATAAAAACAGTCCCAACATAAAGAAATGAGGGAAATGCTAAATTACCCTGCTTTGAGCATTACATGTTATATACATGTGCTGAAATATTATACTGTACCTTAAAAATGAATGTTAATCAAAAATAAGATAAATAAAATAAAATAGATAAGATTTTAAAAAGCAGATCAAAAAGAAAATTGTACTTTGGGGGTTTATATTATGTTATTTTATTTGCATGATTTATACCATATAATTACAATGTTATAAAAATTTATGAGATATCTATACCTATATATATCCAAAGTGACCAGAGATGAGATCTAGCTGCATGGATTGATCCCTGTTTCATCTTGCATTATATATAGTCTGCCAATATTTAATTTGTCATTTAGCCATTCAAAACAAATACAAATTACATGCCCCCACAGATCTTTTTATGGATTAACACTAATTTGAACCAAAGATCAAAACTTTACAAAGGAGATTGGGAAGGAATAAAGAAACAAATTTTACACACACAAAATACAAATGAAAACCTCTTCTCTCTCTTTATGGTACAAATTTTAAGCACTCTAGCTTTGGTTTAAAATCGTTCTCATTAATATAAGCCAAAGTAGAAATCTATGATAAATACTTGTTATAATTTCAGCATTGTGAACACATCTCATAAATTTTCTTGAGAAAGAATTGTAAGAATAGACATATACTTTAAATAAAGTGTAGCAACATGTAAGCTTAAATACTCATAAAGGAAAATACAGTTTTGAACAGAGTTACTGAAGAGTTTTATGTTCTGCAACATGAAAAGTTAACATTTTACTTTCCAATATTTTGCAATATTTTATGTATTATTAGGATATGTTTTTGGTGCACATTCTTTCTCTTCTGTGTGTTTTATTTCTCTACAAATATTTATCCAGAGTAGTATAAAATATGATTATTGATTCCCGCTACCATTTCCTGTAAATACAAATCCTTTTTAAAAAGAAAAATAAATATATTATCAAGTATCTAGTTTTGCAGACCCCAGCAGTTTCATTGAACAGCAAATGTTCATTAGTATGCAATGATATGAAGACGATCTTACTGACAATTCCCAGAGTGTTCCCTCTTTCATAAACAGATTGTTGATGGTTGAAGCATAATCCATCTGAGCATTGCAATAAAAAGAAAATACCACAAAATGTGCACAGGGCTTCATAGCAATGAGTGCCAAAAGTTTCAATAAACAGAAAGACAATATTCACACATACACGTACACAACTATATTCATTACCTAGATTTGACTAATGCCATTTACAAAAATTTGACTCATGTTTTTTATTGAATAGATGTAAAATACTTTAGTTAATATTGAAGTAGTCCTATGGTTTTCAGAGTGTTTAGCTATTTTACCAATGCTAAAACATCCAGAAAAAAATGTAAGAAATTCTGTTAATCATGCACATGTTTTACTATTTGACACCAATCCCCAGATGTTCTATGTATATAGAGGTTTTGCATCACACAAAGTGGATAGAAACCCTGATAATTCATGGTAATTAATTCATTTACATATTCATTCCATGAATATTTATTTTTCACTTATATGAAATGCCCTACGTTAGGCATTATAAAGGACACATAGTTGCTCAGGGATTGGCATCTGTGTTCAAAATGATTACAATTAGAAGGAATAGAATGTAACATGAAGATAGAATGGTGTCTATGTATTAAGAGATTAAAAATTGTCATGAGCATGACTGAATTTAAAAAAAAAACCTTCTAAATTAAATGAACAATGTAGTGTTTGATTGAAAACTGGAAAAAAACTGGGTAATAGTTTTTACACAAAAAGTGATCAGGAATACAATAGGAAATATGTTAGCAAAGAAATATCTACAAGAAAATTCCAGTACACACACTTATGACTGATTGTAATCTGAGGGAAATAGTGAACAAAGAGAGATCATTCAGAGGACCTTTGTGACTGTCTTTACTATACTTTATCTAGAATGACAGTATGTGAAGGGGAAAGGGATAGACATAAAAGAACTTTGATTGTTGGTCAGAAAATTTGGCATGAAATTAGCGAAATTTAATTTTAATTTCTAATTAGTCACAGCCAGAGCATTTAAATTTTTTTATAATAGGGTTTCTAAATGGTGGAGGAGGACTCAGAATTCCTTTCCTGCCATATGGGAATTCCTAGGGAGTCATCATTTTCTCTCTCACTGTCTTGGGAAATGCTGTGATGGAAGGTACCTTAAGAGTAGAGTAGTAAGTATTATCACCTTAGGAATTTTTCTTTAATTCAGACTCTAATGTGTATTTCCATGAAACTAGATTTACTCTATTATGCCCATTTAAACACACATTAGACTATGTGTCAGAACACCAACTTCTCAGTATTTATCTAAACTTATTATTAAGAAGAGAAAAACATAGCAAACCAAGTGACTCAAGTGTACATAGGCTTTATTTTTTTATATAATAACATGTTTCACACTCTCTCATTTCCAGTGAGAACTCGTCTGAGAGAGAAAGAGAGAGAAAGAGGAAGGAAGGAAGGAAGGAAGGAAGGAAGGAAGGAAGGAAGGAAGGAAGGAAGGAAG